>JANLJB010029195.1:0-13871 GCA_026212285.1 Bursera cuneata | reverse complement strand
AAATAATTCTAGTGATTGATGTGAAGATTTTATAAATAGCTGTGAAAGTGATTAATTATATGTAGTCATTTTCGGTTCTAAATGTTTTTTAAAATTTCTAAGAAATATCAAGTTTGCTTGTTTAAATTGTAAATTTACAAATCAAGACGGCCAATAAGCTGCCTTCTGGAAATGTTAAAATGAGATCAATATAGGGCTTCCTGGTTGGGCATTCAATAGCCATGGCATACGGATAATGAAACTACAAAAGGGCCATGAAGTAAGATTTTAGAACAAGCAAAAGAGCCGCACAAAGGGTCCACAATATTGTAACCTTATCCAGCACCAGCCAATGGACTTGCATTTCCATTTACACCGAAACCTCCAAACACAAACAGTATCCACAGAACAATTTCACTCCACCATCAACAACATAGCATTACCACCATTGACTTAATAAAACAAAATGGTCTTCAAATTTCCATTTCAATTCAAGCAAATCCAAATTGATATTAGACTCTCATTATCATCATCATGGCTCATTCACTTACCACAACACCACCACCTGCTACCACTGCTAAAACAACATCACCCATCTCCACCAAATCCAAGAAGACAATATTACCCATTCCATCTTTAAGGTTCCAAAGAGTGTGGGCTTGCCATCAACACTCCAAGCAAGTCTTGGATGATGATAAACTCATTCAGCGCAGGTTTGTGCATATCTTTTCTATTTGGATCAGTATTGGAGCATTTCCCTTGTTTTAAATTATATTTATGTACAACATCTTATTTGCTAGAACTGGGCTTCCAATGTGGCTTTAGTATGACCTTAGAAGTACATTTCTTTTGTTATATGTAAATTAATGAATGGTTTATTAATTGGATAGCAATTTACAATGTTGGGTGTGAAGGTGAAATAAACTGTACTTCTTGATAGCAAATATAGAGTTGTATTGAGGTTCATTTTGATACACTTTTGGTCTGGAGAATTTTAGATGGATAAAAATTAATTTTATAAAACACATTGATATATTCATCAAATGTCGTCTTTCTTATTTTCCGAGACTCTCATTTGGGTTTCCAAATTTCTCATCTGAAAGGTAAATAAAATGTTATGCTTCCTTAGTGTTATATGGTATTTTGCTGATGGGTTCATTTCTTGGCGCAGGAATGTGACATTAGGCTTGGCTGGGGCACTGCTAGGCTTGAGTGTCAGCAACCGGAACGCCTATGCAGCTCGGAGGCCACCGCCACCTCCGGCGATGGAGAAAAAAGATCCCAATGTGAGTGGTGTGCAAGCTAAAGTACTAGCAAGCAAGAAGAGAAAGGAGGCCATGAAACAAACTGTGGCCAAGCTAAGAGAGCAAGGAAAGGCTCCAAATGAGCCTGTAAATGAGCCTTCTGAGTAGTGTTTCAGTAAGGCTTGAAAATTGTTATTGAGAAATTTTGAATGAGTTTTGTATATGTATTATCATACACATGTTTCTAACTACTAATAATTGGCCAATTGGATCATCCCAAATGATTAATGCCAATCCAACTTTTGTATTTAACGAGTTTATAGTTCCATCGAATTTAAAGTTTAAGATCTTCTCGAATAGTGGACTAGTATATTGTTTATGCTAGTTAAGCTAGTATACTAGTATTCTGAAAAACTCCATTGTCAGGGTTCACTCTTGATCAATGGCGGCTCGAATCGACATAGGTAATCAATGATGTTAAAACACCATTGTCTACCCAAATGCCTATAGAAATCAACAATTAGTATAGAAAATTAAATCTGAAAAACATTTCTTAGCATATGAAGTATTACTCTTACATACATCCAACAGTGTTCAACGGATTGTCTATCTGCAGACAGGTGCATAATTAAACAGAAACACACAATGAAACATATTATCACTGTAATTGTGACTTGATGAATACTTGGAAGGCTCTCAGAAATCATTGCTCGGCTTCTAGTAATTTTGCTCAAGCATGTATGAAATTACACAAAACAGGAAAAAAAAAAGGAAGAATATAAGATCTCAATTATTCATGGTTGTTATTTTCCAGCCACTGAAATGAAAGATGAAATTACAAACTTCAAACACAGATTTCAGTGAAAGGTTTAAAAATCAAATCTAGAAGGGAAGTCAAGGTTATAAGAATTTTTACAAGCACTTATCTGAAACTGAAAATTCAACTGCTAAACATATTTTTCGAACATTAACTTGATTAGCAACTGTCATGATAATGTTAAGTGTCAAAATCATGCAATCTATAAATAAATGACATACGAATGATGGTGAGGCTATTTGCATCCACCTTTTTTTTTTAATTTCATATTTTATTTAAGGGTGGGGTTATTTGCACCCGACGTTTTTAATACGTCCGTTTACTCAATAAATCTGTGTCCATAAATTGAAAATATTAAGCTTTGTTTTATAAACCCATTTTAATACCAGATATAATCCTTTTAAAAAAAATTCAGTCAACAAATATTCTCTTTAGTAAATTCATTAACTTAATCTCTTAAGTGAATGTAATGTTACATCGTATGCATTGTAGCTAAATCCAAATATATGAATACAATTAATAGGCATCTTCCTTTTCTTAAGAAAAGAAAAAAAAAAAGTTTTCAGGTTGTTCATATATTTTCCGAAAACAAGTGGCAAAAAGAGTTGAATGGTGAATCAGGAAGCTGCCTTATACTCAACGGACGTTCAAGAGTACTCTAATTATGATTACTAGATTACCAAATGTAAACTAGATTACGAAAAGAGATGTGTGCATAGGTAGGTTTAGAAAGCAAAATATATTTAAGTTAGTTAAGTTTTATTATACTTAATGTAAATTGATATAGGGATAATTTTGTAATAAAAATTTTAACCGAAAAAATGGATATGCTAATAAAAAAAAAATTGGGTGTAAATAGCCCCACCCTTTATTTAGTTTTAAAAATCAGATTTTTTTTTTAATGAAAAAACCTTTCAATATTCCCAAAATAACCTTACCTTGTAACCTAATTTCTAGTTTTTAATTCCTTTTGGCTACAGAGTAAACCCATGTCCGACAGAATTGCCAATCAAGACAATCTTTATTTAACAAAGATTTTACAAACTATTAAATAAAAGAATGTATCCTCCTCTTTGAAATGAAGATTGGAAAAATTAAAACCCCAGCTTTTTTATTCTATGGATTGATCCCAATATTATATATGGATGTGGAAATTAATGGAAGATATAAATGATAAGAGATAAAATTTAGGGTTCATGATAAATCAATATAAATAAATAAAGAGTGGGGCTATATTAACTCCCAAATTCGCTCTACACAGCCCATTTTAAATTAAAAATTACCTTTAAAGCTAATTACTACTAAGGGCATAAGATTTGCTTAAGCAGTTGCTTTTGTAGAGAAATCACACCATCTTTTTTCTGCAGTTTCTCTAACATTCACAAGAAAACTACTACTTTCAAATTCACGAGAAATCGAGTCATAGATGGCTCTTACAATTGTTGTTTTTTCTATTCCTCTCATTCCATAAATTCCTATCATGCTGGTATCATTAGACTTTACTACTATAAGCATCTTCAGTTTCTCCAAGTGTAAATCGGGATCCCTACGCTTTGAAAAACTTAATTTACGTAATATCTCGACTACAATTTCTTCAATAAGTACAGACTCAGGCCTGCAGGGTGAATGAGACCAACAAATAAATGTTATTACAATAGCAGTCAGCCATAAAAATAATAATAGATAATAAAAGCAAACAAACTATACATATTCTTCATGTACGTTAATAGCTTCATAATGATGTAATGATATTTGAATTACTTTTAATCAATTGTAATGGTATAAAGAGAGGGTTGCGATTTCTTTTTTTTTTTACCAAACTTTTCGTCAATCTCTTATTAACCCAAACTCTCACAAGAGATTTTTGTAATTCACTGTAGAAAGCTATTATGAATTTAGCTTTTATACTCCTTACATGGCATAATATAGGAGTCCAACTTTATACTAATTTATTGCAATTTGTTCAAACCAAGAAATTAGTTATCATGTTTTATGTACTTCATTTTGAACAATTTCATTTATTAAATTTATCATGCATATAGAAAAGTTTGATCGAATAAAAAAAATTGATGTTTAAGGCTTGACATTTTGATTCACATATATAATTGGTATCCATTAATAAATTCTTAAATCCCGATTTCACGTACTACTATGTTAAGAACAAATCTTTATCTAAAATTTATAGTGATTTATGAATGAGTTTGGAAGAGAAAAAAAATAAAATAAATGCCGTTGATTATAAATGAAAAATATCAATGGAAATGTTATAGAAGGAGTTGATAAGGTCGGGGCCATACCAACCCCTATATATGCTCTCCACATCCCTCCTCTAAATGCACGAACTATTTTAAAAATTAAATAAATCTATTTTTATCTAATAACTAATTCAATATAATCAATGGAATTTTGATAGTTTATAATTATATTTAATAGAAATTATTATAAGCATAAAAAAAATTATTCATAACCTACCTAATTTATTAATAAAATATAAATTCAAATATTGGTTTTTTTAATCTACCGTTGTTGTCAAGTGTGTGATTTGTGAATGATAATTTTCGAAATTATAGGAAGAAATAATCATTACCTGTTCTTCACATCCCATCCAGCCAATTCAGTGACAGTTTTCAATGCTTTCCTCCATTTTTGCACCCTGGGCATATCCTCTTTGAAAATTTCTTCGAGTCTAGCAAAGTCTATTTGAAAGTCTCCTATTTGTTTTCTTGCTATTGATGGCTCCACATTATAGAAAATTGGAATGATATCTAGTCCCTTTTCATTCATGCATTCGGCAATTTTAACAAATTCATCCAAACACCACGTAGAAGAAGCATATTTTTTTGAGAAAACAATAATTGAAAGTCTCGATTTTTAAATTGCTTGAATTAGTTCGCTTGAAATGAAATTTCCTCTTTTAAGATCTCTGTCATCTCGGAAAACCTGGATACTATTTCGATCCAAAGTGGCAAATAGATGATCCGTGAAGCTCAAGCGAGTGTCCTCACCTCTAAAGCTTAAGAAAACATCATATTCCGTTGTATAAGATGAATAGGCTCTTTGGTTGCTCATGGAAGCAGTTGAATTTACAAGCTTTTCGGGACCAAATTACACGTCCTGCCAAAGAAAACAATTTCCTTCAGTTTAAGAATAAGGAATGTACTAAGAAAATTCCATACTTCACTAGAAAATTCAATTTTTTTTTAAGACAAAAATACATCTCAATTATTTGGTCAAAGTAGGGTCAAATTAACCATGTTTTGTTCACAAGAGATAAGGAACTGTCGAACAAAAAATACATGCTCAGCTTCTCTGATTTCTATATATAATTTTCAAATTTACTCTAAAAACAACTCTCTACAGATGTCATCTTTGTGAAATTAAAACAATAATAAATTACAGAACAGGTAAAAGAAATCCGGATCTGTGCCAAACTGAAGTTTGGTGTGCATACGCGCGAGCAGCAACTAAAAGCAATTGTTTCGATCTGTTTGTGATGAGGATTTTCCTGTGTTATGAAGTGAACAACTTATACAATTTCTCTTCTTCTCCTACGCATTCTCTCTCTATGAAAGAAAATACGCAGTGTGCTACTCCATTGTTGTCTTGGAGAATGTGCTCATTGTACTACTCCATTATTCGAGAAAAATCGGAAGTTTCATTGAAAGTTACCGTAATCTTTTCTTTTTTCTTTATTATCTTTTAAATTAATAATGATTCGAACCATGAGAGCGTTAATGGACCTCGCTACTACTTTCAGTATCACTCAAGACCTTTTCGAAAAAGAACAAATTCAAAGAAGGAATCAATTTTCAGAAGGAAGAAAAATTAATATTCCGGTTAGACTATTTACACCAAAAAAAAAAATGTTATAAATATCAATTTTCTAAATGAATCTTTATGTTTAAAATATTTTTTGTCGGCTGTGAGAGTTGGTCGTAGAGAGTCGCATCATGGAAATTTTTAACAGTCACACTCCTTCAACTCGTGAAAGTTGATCGTAGGAAGTAGTATTATAAAAATTCTTAACAATCACTCTCTAACAATAACACTCTTGCGACTCAAACCGATGACGTTTTTAACTCTGATATCACTTGATAGACTATGAGAGCTCATTTTTATCAAAATCAATTGGTGTTAGTAGAGACACTCACAAGTCTTTTATAACATTCAACATCTCACCTGCAAGCGTATTAAAAGAGTGGTTGTATGAAACAATATTATAGAAATTCCACAATATTTTTAAATAAAAAACCAATACTATCTCTACATTTTCTTTCTAATTTAATTTTTATACTCTGTTATTCCCTCAACCTTTCTCATTTATATCTTCTTCTTATACTCTCTGTTTTTCTTTCAACCTAAATAAATTAATACGTCTCCTTGGCTCTCTCTACCTTTAGCATCCTCAAGGGTGAAGAATGTTATTAATCTCTTCACAAAATCTTGCCGTCAAGTGGCATTAAAGTACATAGAGATAGTATTTGTTTTGATTTTCCTTATTCGCTATGTGGATAATGTCAAAAAGCTTTTAAATAAACATATAGAAATTTCTATTTATGCAAACTTATTTAAACTCTCCAGTGATGATAACAATTTATTACCGAACAAAAAGATGTCAAATAATCTTACCTTTTCTATTCTTAATGGTCTTCAAATTTATGGTTCTAAAATATAAATTTATAGTATGATAACTTGATATATTATAAAATACGTATCTTGTTACTCGATCATGTAATATTTTGTTAAATACTTAGTCTAACATTGCTTGTCAACTATCTTGCATTCTCAATCTATTGAGCAAATCGATTTGACAACTAGAAACTTTACTCGACAGGTCAACATTTAATTAAAAACCAAAAAAGAAAATTCTAAAATTTGGTTAATTCTCAAAACAATTCAAGTTATTTTTTGTTGGATTGGAATAGATAATAGGGACCTGTTGATGTTTCCTCAAACTCTGTAGAAATTACCCTTTTATCCTTTTTCCTCTCATTGGGCCTTCGTCTGGGCCTCTGACTGGGGGCTACAGTTGAAAGGTTGTTATCAGTTGAGGTTCAAACCGGAAGTTACAGTTGGAGAGACATCGACGAAAGCAGAATCAGTTTTTTAAAAACAAAGAAAAATAAAAAAGTTCTGGACGAAATGATGGCAAAATGCTCTGTTCAATCCACTGACTCCCACCTCTTCCAGAGTCTCAATGGGCTTCGCCAGCTAGCCGAAACGCGCCGTTTCAAGGTAGCTGAACACAAACCCCAGTTCCCTAACTTTATTTCTCGGGAAAATTATACATTTTCCTTCCAAACAAACGGAAAGGGTGTGCAAGTTTCGCCATTTACTGCTTTATTAGTCTCTTAGCTAAATGAGATGTAGCCGTACTGGTGCAAATTTCATAATTTTTATGTAAAAATATATAAAAATTAAATTTACAGTAAACAAATTACTTTAATTTTGATTCTATAGATGGAGGAGACCCTTTTTATATGGAGGTTTCTTAAAATTTTTAATAAATTTGAGGAAGTGCTCTGTTAATTTTAGGGCATAGTTATGATAATTTAATGAAAATTTCAATTCTTTTTTGTTTTTTTTTTTTTCTTAAAAGCTTAATTTGTTTTTGGATGCAGACAATTTGTTTCTATTTGGATGTGTTTAATTTTTCGTTTTAGTGTTATGATGTGATTATCAGTTTGATGGTGGGAATGTGTTGTGTGTGCATGTGCAGGCATGGTTCTTAGATCAGTTTGGGGTTCTTCATGATGGAAAACAACCTTATCCTGGTGCAATTTCTACATGTATGTTTTCATCTGTGAGTTTCAGCATTTGGATTTGTTTTTTATTTTTTTTTATTTTTTTAATCACCTAATATTGTATAGTGTTTTGTTTATGGCAATCTTAGTGCATTCAGTATGGATGTTATAATTGTTGGACAGCTTAAGCTTTTGTGTTGCATTTCGGTATGTGGTTATAGAGTTTGTTTGTTTGTTTTGTATTTGGGGACTTCCATTTACTTTTATTTTCCGGTCAAATGCAAGACCTTTGGATTCATAGGTGAGGGGAGATGGTAAGTGTTCTTGTATTAGACCTTGTGATTTTATTTCTTAAGCTTTTGGGTTGAATTTCCTTATAAAAATGAATGTTACGATAGACCTGATTATATCTCTAATTCTCTTTTTGGCTGACAGTAGAAAAGCTTGCAACTACTGGTGTAAAAATGGTCATCATTAGCAATTCTTCACGACGTGCTTCAGTGACATTGGAGAAAATGAAGAGCCTTGGATTTGATGCCTCTCTCTTTGCAGGAGCTATCACTAGTGGAGAATTAACCCATCAATACTTGCAAAGGTTGGCCATTATGTCTTCTATAATTGAGGACTAAGATATGATTCTACACCATTGTGATAAATGCTTTATACAGGTTTTTAATTTTCCATTCAATTTAATATGGTATACTCGATATTCTTGGTTTCTCTTAATTTCATATTGTAGTACTTTATCGGGTGTTTGCTATATTTTGCTATATGTTATCATTTAAAATATGTATCATCATGTTTTTTCTGGTTGTCTCAACTTTGACTCTAACATATCCATTTCTCCTATTTTGTTTCGTTTTGAATCATACCCTTCTCAGTGGTACATCTGATGGTACTCTTTTTGACTGTGGGACCATTCTGGGTGATTCACTTCCGGTCCATAACTTATTCTTTTCAAAATATTTTTGTATGGTTTTTTTTTTTTCCTATATATTCTATTATTTATATATAATCCTCCCAGATTCCTTATTCTTTCGTGTAAACTTCAAAGTTGTTTCTGCTTTTTGTTTTATTTTTGCTTCTTTTAGATGACAACGTTTTCTTGAAATTGTAATAGTGAACCATTAATTTTCTGTGAACATGTTGTACAAAGTTGTAATATACATTTTAAAGTTTTACTTCATAAATTATGTTGCAAATAGGAGAGATGATGCTTGGTTTGCAGCACTAGGAAGATCTTGCATCCATATGACTTGGAGTGACCGGGGTGCTATATCTCTTGAGGTATGATAACTGCTGAAGTTTTGTACCTATTTTTTTCTTCTATTTTTCCTTGTTCATCAGTTGATCTTCTGCTTTGAAACCTAGTACTCCTTGTCTCTTTCTCTTCCTCCTTTTCCCGCTTTTATGGACATAGGTTACCTGGAATGAAAGAACTGGGGAGAATCCACTTTGGGAAGGAACATTTTATGTTTTTCTTAATTTGACAATGATCTGGGTTTGAAAGTGATGGTCCCAAGGAAAATAAAATGGTCCTTGTTGAAGACTAGGTAATTCAGCAACCTGGTTATTAAGAATGCTTCTTTGCTTTATATTTAAAGATGGTGTCCGAAGAAAAAAGCGTCCAACTATATTCTAATATAAATCACCCATCCTAGCAACGTACATGGTCTCTCCTCTTTATTATTATCCTCAAATCGAGCCAAATTTTGCATTTGGTTTAATCTGATGCATGAACTTTTCTTTGGAAGATCTATGTCAAGTTTTGATAATTTTGGGTACAGTGCATTGGACACTGAATTATTTTGCGTAACCACTTAATAATATATTGACTGGGTACTTTGGCAGGATGAGTAAGATGCGTAATCATTGATCGTGAATCTTTTTTTGTAGGGGCTAGGCCTACAAGTTGTGGAGAATGTTGAAGAAGCTGAGTTTGTTTTGGCCCATGGTACTGAAGCCTTGGGGCTTCCTTCTGGAGCTGCACGTCCTACAGATCTCGAGGATCTTGAAAAAATATTGGAAAGATGTGCAGCAAGGAAAATTCCGATGGTTGTGGCCAATCCAGACTATGTGACTGTTGAGGCTAGAGCTCTACGTGTTATGCCTGGTAAAAATATTTTAGTTAATTCTTTCCATTGAGAACAATTCATTAATGAAGCATCTGGATGGTAGCTTTGATTTTATATGGGCTTAATAAACTACAGCATAATCTTTGTGTGGGGTAGTGTAATATTCTAACCTAGACCTGTTATTTAGCAATTTTTTTCTCTAGTAGCTCATCTTAAGTAGCTGAAACTTGTTTTAAGAATGTCTTTCAAATTTCAGTTTTCTTGTTCTACTCTGGGTTAGTTGCATCAGTCAATGCCATATCTTCTATCTATTAAAGACATGAGGAATTTCATCTTCTATGGAGTCAGATTATGCCAAAGGAATGTCATATTTCCAGTTCTTTAATTTGAACTTAATATCATACAATCACTTAAAAGAGTCTATCTCTTTCCCTCCATCTTTTTCTATCTCACTACGTTTCAGCCCTTGTTTTGTAGACCAATAATTCTGTTAATGTGCTAGCCTGTTCCAATGGATTTGGAACTTTCTATATTTATTGCTAGCAGATTTTGTAATTTTTCTTGGTTTACAATTGCTAATGATATGGATACCTCTAGGCACGTTGGCATCCAAATATGAAAAGCTTGGAGGTGAAGTGAAATGGATGGGCAAGCCTGATAAGGTGAAGCAATAACTTTGTTCTTGTTGTTCTTAATACTGTAATTCTTTATTTGTATATGTTATGGACAAATAGCATCGGTTGTACAGTAGAATGCCATTTCTTTGGTCAAACAAGCTAACATGATAACTCTTTGGTAGCTTATGCTATAATTTAGTTTTTACATATTCCCAAATGTTTATTACCCTTTCTTGTTGAATTTGACAATTTCTAGGAAAATCTAATACGATATACAGACTATTTTGTTTTCTCATTTCAGTTAACCTAATGTAATGCAGTAAGTGCTAAGCCTGTTACTACTTGTTCATCACCTAGCTGGCAAATGAATTAAATTAGTTAGACTTTGGGTTTAATGGAGTTGGCCGAGCGCAACTTTGAAGTTCAAGATGATTTAAAAAAAAAAAAAGGTTAAGAATGTTGGTGCAATTATAATATCTTTAACATATTGAATTATTTGCACCAACTATATAAAGTGTGCATATATCCATAATGAGAGCGTTTTATGGAATATAATAGCTTGTGATAGTGTTTTTGAGCTATAGCCAACTTATTGCCAAGAGTTACCTTCACCATCTATCTCGCCATTAGCCATTCATGTACATTATCCATACATAAAAGAAATTAAAAAATATATATATATATTTTTTCTATTAAATTATTTCCTTAAGTTGATATTTTGCCCTTTTTTTGGATATGGTTCAAATTTAACTGCATGGGCTGCAAACCGCAGTTTGTAGATTTGTGAAATCTATGTCGATCTGTAATTGGGTGGTTCCTAGTTATGCATATTTAAATCTAGGTGCTATTTTTTTTCTCTCAAATTGTTATACATGAAATGAAAATTTTGTCAGTTGTGATGACAACTTCATATCTAATCTTTACATAGGAGAATCCAGAGGAAATGCATGATCGATCACTCTGCATTTGACCCTTAGTGTGCTGGTGTGCGTTTCTCTTGACCAGACTATGTTGAAACTTCTGCAATATGTAGGATTACGCAGAGGAAACATGTGATGTAATCACTTTGAATTTGCACCGTAGTGTGCTGTGTGAATTTATTTTTGAGTAGATATTGCATTATTTTTATCATTCTGTGTTATCTTTGTATTATCTACATGTGTTGTGGGTGACTTTATTTCACACCTTTCAAATCTTTCATCAGATAATATATAGAGCAGCTATGACCATGGTTGGTGTGGATGCTTGTGATTCCATCGCTGTGGGTGATTCTCTTCACCATGATATCAAGGGTGCGAATGTAGCTGGAATCCAGTCAATATTTACCACTGGAGGGATCCATGCAACTGAACTTGGACTCAGTAGTTACGGAGAAGTTGCAGATTTATCTTCTGTGCAAACACTTGCATCTAAATATGATGCCAATCCATCATACGTTTTACCGGCATTTACATGGTAGAATATTATCTTGGTAAGCACTCTTCTTGGAACACTTTTTTCCCTTTGCATGAGATGCACTATTGTTAGCCTGTTATGATTTTAATATTTTGGTAAGCTTTTACTTTCCTTGTCAAAATCATTTTTAACTTTTAATGGTTTCAACTTTCAGGAATTCCAATCTGAAAAATGAAATCTTGTTTCCAAGACCCAGCAGAAGAAATCTTACAGAATGAATGAGTTCAAAAGTGTTGCAAGAAAAAAGCTCAGGATTGAGTTTGAGAACATCGCCTTCTTTGGCCAAAGATTCTTTTACCATTTAATGGTAACATCTTGATTCAAATTACCCAAGTTCATTTTCTGAAAATCAGATAATTTCATTGTATTGAACTATTAAAGCCTCACTATAAGTTATATTGACACTGGGTTAAGACTCAAAATAAACTCTCTATCTCATCTGCATATGACAGCAATAGCATTTTGTAAGTATAACATAACTCTTGTACAAATCATAATAGAAGATAATTTTTGGAATTCTTTTTTGGTTATAAAATCTTAGAAACTTTTGTTCGATTATCTTGGATTTATCATATCGATTTTATATTTATTAAATAAAATTTTATGTATATTATTATTTTGGTAAATATAAACTTTTTTTTTTTTTTTGGTGGGTTGGGTAAGAAAAAGAAAAGAAAATAAAAGAATGAGTGTAGGAGAGATATGATAAAGGGATGGACAAGTAGATGATGGTTCATGTGGCAGAAAGTAAATGCTTTTGAAGTAATTAAAGTGTACAAACAACATAAAGGCTGAAGCTTTATGGCTGGAAATTTGGAAAGTAAATGAGGGTATTATTAAATGAAACATGATCCAATCATAAATTGCAAATTGCAGATTAAAGGACTACAAAAATAAAAGTGATCTCACCTTGAACAATGATTATATCATTTGAGCATTTAATAAAGAGTGAATTTAATTCTTACCAACTTAGGAATATGATATATTATCTTTTAGTAATGTTATTGAATTAATATTTTGGTAACATTAGTGGAAAATTTAAAAATAATCTTAATCTTAAGGATATTTTTAAATATATATATATATATATATATATATTAAATTCATCTAATAATTTTCTGCTTTACAACTCTACAGTTTTTCATAGTAGTGCTCTATCACTCTATGGTTAGAGGACTGTGACATAATTTTTTTTTTTTTTTCAAAATGAGATTATTCTTGAAAACAACTTAAAATCAAAACCATTTTTTTTTTAAATTTTCTGAAGTATTTAATATTTATGTGATATTATCAGAATATTATCACATTATAATTTGTTATATGATCTTTTTGATTTGTCTTCATATTGAGGCAAAAAAACAAGTTCTCTTTAATCATTTTCAAAAAGTATGAAAACAACCCAAAAAGGATGAAAACGCAGCGTTTTGGGGAAATAGACAAGGATTATAAATAAGAGATTTGTTGGCCAGAACTACTACCAACACTTCGTACTGAAATACATACAAACCAACAAAAAAACCAACTTTCACAAAAGCAAACCAAAAAAAAAAAAAAAAATGGAGGGAGAAGGAGATGGGGTCCAGCCGGCGGACACGGAGATGGCCGAGGCGCCATCGGAGTCTCAGCAACAACTGGCTGCGGCTCCTGCGCCGGCTGCAGGTGGGATCGAGAGCATCCCCTCCACTCTGAGCCACGGCGGAAGGTTTATCCAATACAACATCTTTGGCAACATTTTCGAGGTCACTGCTAAGTACAAGCCTCCCATCATGCCCATCGGCAAGGGCGCGTACGGCATCGTTTGGTACTCTCTCGTTCTCTCTGTCTCAGTCCCTTTATGGAACAGTGTTGGTTCGTTGGTTGGTTTTTGTCGATAGTTATATGGGTTTGTTTTGTTTTGATTTGTTTACGTGATTTTGTGTAAATTTTGAGCTGGGTTTGGT
>JANLJB010029194.1:0-13870 GCA_026212285.1 Bursera cuneata | reverse complement strand
CTAGTAGATTCCTTGGTTTGAGGTCATTTTGGTCATTTTCGTGATTGTCACTAGCTAGCATTTTGCAATTTGTAATGTCATTAGCTGACTGAACGGATGCTATATGGAATTCCTGAATTTGGTTGCCATTTGCCCATTTGCCCTTGGTTTTGTATGAAAAAATATCTGATTTGGTGAATGTCTTGTAATAATTATTTCAGGGAAATCATGCATGCCATGTGGAAGCCCCAAAAGTTCAAGTACATCTACTTGTTTGCCACCTTGTACGTCTTCACGTTAACGCTTCCATCAGCTACTGCCGTTTACTGGGCATTTGGCGATGAGCTCCTCAACCATTCTAATGCCTTCGCTCTCCTCCCCAAGAATGGCTTCCGTGACGCTGCCGTTATCTTAATGCTTATTCATCAGGTTCATTATTCAATCATTGTTGACTAAGCATTTTCCCATTATATAATTGCCCTTATAAGTGTAGTAATTTTACTGAAATATGTTAATATTATTTAACATTGTTGCAGTTCATAACATTTGGATTCGCATGTACTCCATTGTACTTTGTTTGGGAGAAGGTGATTGGAATGCATGACACAAAAAGCATATGTTTAAGGGCACTTGCAAGACTGCCAGTTGTGATACCAATATGGTTCTTGGCCATTATCTTCCCTTTCTTCGGTCCTATAAATTCAGCAGTTGGTGCTCTCTTGGTTAGCTTTACTGTCTACATCATCCCATCTTTAGCCCATATGCTCACATACAGGAAGGCCTCTGCTCGACAGGTAAAAAATGAGTTCCAACTTCACTCTTTTAAGTCGTAGGCCACTACCTCACTCCCTTAGTTGTGCCCCAGTACCACATCAACATCAACCTGACCTTACCTGGTCTGGTCAAGTGTAGTTATCTTGTTATGCGAAGGGTATTTTGGTGATTGCAGTTTGAGTGGCCACTCCGGGTTTGATGGGTATTCCCACACATTCCACAGTGACAGTCTCCTAATTGAGTGGGGAGAGAGAGAGAGAGAGAAAAAAGGTGCAGCAAGCGTACAAGAGCATTTAAGGCGATTTGGAAATGTTACGAGAACAATTGAGATAGGTGGCAAGTCCTTTTCATTTAGTTATAGACTACAGTTGGATTGTTGTTCCCTGTCTGGGTCTGTGATGAACTGGCCGACTTGACTCACTTCAATTCAGTTAGGCTTATATTGTTATTCACTCCTCACATGTACTGTCAACACTTAACCAACCAATCAAAACCAAATCGACTCATCTAGTTTATCCTACTTTGGTTATATCCTTGACTTTCATTTTTTTTTTTTTGCAGAATGCTGCAGAGAAGCCTCCTTTCTTTATGCCAAGTTGGACTGCGATGTATGCATTTAACACATTTGTGGTTGTGTGGGTTTTCGTGCTTGGTTTTGGGTTTGGTGGCTGGGCCAGCATGACCAACTTTGTGAGGCAAGTCGATACATTTGGGCTCTTCGCAAAGTGCTATCAGTGCAAACCTCCGGCAGCACCAGCGGCACCTGCACCACAGCATCACTGAACTTAAAATCAAATCAAAAGAAAGTTACTCTCTCTTCTCACCCTGTTTTGCTCTATATTCTGTATCATACATGGGGAGATAGCAATAGCTCCCTTACAAGTGATGTGTGCTGGCTGGATTTTGCTTTCTCTATTTTTTATCCTTAAAATTAGTTTATAAAAAATAGTGTGTTGAATTGTGATGATTCCTTTGCTATCAAAGCATAGGCTAATTGAAATCAGATATATATATGTTTTAGTTTTTTTTTTTTTTTAATGAGAGATATTATAAAATATTGTTTGTTCTTGTTATTATAGCTTCCAATGCCATTATTACCAGCATGTTCCCAAAGTAGTTTATAAAAATAGAAACGTTATGGGTCTCTTAAATTTTTTTAAGTGCAAACGTGGCTTCATCTCAAAAGCTTTTATTGTATGTGGACATGGTTTTAATGGACCTTTATGACCTTAGATTCTGTTTCAGGAGTGGGCCGTGGACCCGCCCCACTTTCACATGGGTTGCACGTTATCTCATCTGTTTATCACGTGCCATTCTTTACTCCGAAATATTCGCTTCCTCAAATTCACATGTTAACAACAACCCACACACATCAACCCCAATGCTTTCTCCTCTAATCAGCCCCACGATTCATTTCTCAAACCTTTGACCTCTTTTCTCATTGGTCTTGTACTTCTTTTCCATTTTTCTTGCACATGCACCCGATAATAACTTCACCTCTTCGCCTTTCTTTATACATATTCTTTAAAGCAAATTAAAGTGCGTCAAAATGTCCCCTTTGACCGTGTTCACCGAACTTTGCTTATAACTAATCAAAATCAAATATTAATTTTTCCCAGGAAAAGTGATTCTAATCAAGCACGATTTGCATAATCACTTTTCGAGCCTCGGTGGTCAGTTTTGTACGTACGTCAAAACATTTGGTAAAATATTCTCATTTCGAAATTGTGATTAGACAATCAGACATGCCCTTTGAATATATTTGATTACTTTGGGATCAAAGTGACACACAATCATGAATAAAGTTAAATAACAACGTTAGCTATATTTAGAACATTTTTTTTTGATAATTCAAATACCTTTGAGACAACAATTTGTAAACACTTTTTGACCAATATAGTTTAAAAAATATATATAAATTTAATTTTAGTGTTTTCAAGATACAAGATTATTTCATTCAACATCATAATAATAATCGAAGTAATATGATAAAAAGTAATTTCAGCATCAAATCATCGAGATGTTGCATGGATCGATAAATCATAATTTGAATGTGATTAGTGATTAGTGGAAGCCGTCACTTCAAGATGGATTATGTTGACTTTGTGGCTCAAAGCATAATAGGCATAAGATACTTAATACAATTCTCCCCCCAAAATCCAATAATGTGACACAAACCAGTAACTGAATGCATAAGATAAGTCAAGAGTTGTAGATTTCCAAACATTTATTAGTATCCACAGCTCTCTTTGTCAGAATGTATTGACTTACTGAACTTATGCCTTCTGATGATTTAATTATTCAACACATACATGTTGCTAAGATTCTTACAGTTACTGATACAAGAAAGTTGCACTTGCACCTAAGATTCAGTGCCATAGCCATTATCCAATCCAGCAAGAAACTGCATAAACAATTACTTATCTTTACTTTTGTGAATACTGTACGAGCAAGCAAGGCTGTGACCTAAGGATCCTGGAAGGATTAGATAATGATAATTAAGGAATAATTATAAAGCCTTTTACTCGGAAGAACATGCATGCATATGCATGTGCATCTGGAAATGCTGTGACATGTTAGTAGTAATAATTTCTAGATCTAAATCTGGCCCCAATTACTTGGAACTTCAGCTATCTCAAATCTGTTTTCAAGAGCGACATCGCCCTAACCTAACCTAGCCTAGCCTTTAAATATTCACAGCTCAGAGGTGGTTATTGGTTAAGCTGTGGCTGTCCAGTTGGGTTTTTTTCTGAACCTTACATTGTTGGACATTTCTTCAGGCCCAGTCAACGTTTTGCATTTCGACTCTGGTACTTTGCTTTGAATGAATAGGCCAGTTTTTTTTTTTAACTCATGAACTCAAATCAATTACAAGTCAATTGGTTTTAGTTAGATTTTAGTAACTTTGTACTTATATTCACACAAGAGTGTAAACTAATCAATAGAAAGAAGTAAATTACAGTGAAGGAGCAAGAAAGCTACCTTCGGAATGAATAACAGCAGTAACACAAGTCTGGAGATTACTTATATAGAAAAAATCTCTCTTTTCACAATGTAAATGCCCTCTCTCTATCTTAATACTCTCTTCACTCTCTGCCTCTTTATTCCCTTGTACACACACTACACTGAGGTTCTTCATGTTCTGTATGTGGAAATTGACGAGAGCAACTGCTTGCCGATTGTACAATTTAAATTTGCAACTAGAAGCAATTGTTTGAATTTGAATATGCAATTGTTTTGTCGTTGCACTTGAATTGGTCTGGACAACCTATCATGGACGGCCCATTCCAACGTAATATTTTTCTCTTGATAGCTCTAATAAGTTTTTGTAAAGATAAAAGAATTAAAAAATAATACACACCGCAGCCCCAAAAAGATTCTCACTCTCCTTTTGTACCATTCATTTTCCACATCTTACAAAACCAAAACTTCTTGCAATTCTTAAACAGAAAAAACACTTAGCCAATTTATCATGGGAAGCAAAGTACAATTGTTCCTTCCAACGATAAGAGTAATTCTAGACCAACTTAAGTTGCCAAAATCTTAATGGATGGATAATTACTATATTATGTAATTTAATTTTCTTCATTTATTTTTTATTTTTTACTCCTCCAATTAAATTTTGTCAATTCATATTATAAGGAATTGATTATAAAAATTAACTGTAGATGTAGCATTACTCCAAGGGATTTAGAGGTGTGATTAAAATAAAAATTAAGAGTTATACATTTATTAGAAAGTCAAACTATTATAACTTATTTTTTTTATATTTAATTTTAGACATTAGCTGAACACTCTTCACTTATGTTTGATTCAATAATTAAAAGAAACTTAAAAATTATAACTATAGACATCACTCGCACCCAATTATTTCAATTAAACTCTCTTTCAACTTCAAAGCCAAGACCAAGCGCCTTCTTCATCGCAATTCACAAAACCTATTTGTCTCCTCCACTGCTTTGGTCGTCGATGAACCAGTGAATGCACCTTCAAGTCACCACATAAGTGACAATGCCACCATAGAAACCATGTTTTGAAATCTTGAGCCATTCCAAACTCAACAAAAATTCTCTTTGGAACTGCGTTGGAATCACCACTATCGTCGCCATGAAAATGTTGGGTATTTTGATTAGTGGGTCTGTCTCTTTCCTTAGAAAAGGGTTTGCACCATCAATAGGGTGAAAAAGGTAGCTAAAGAGGCTAGGACTTTTGGTGCACCATCAATAGGGCAAGGCTGACGGCGGTGACGGTGATGGATAGTTAGAAGAAGGGGAAGGTGGTTGGTGAGAGGATGGTGGATGGATTTTGGAAAAATGTGAACTTGAAGGTTGTGGCAATGGTGAAGAGGTTAGATAGTGTTGGTGCTAGGCTTGTTGGCAACATTCCTAGATGATCAAGTGTCTAGCTTCAAGTTTCCTAGATGATTCAAGTGTGACTCATTCTCATAATGTATGGTGACTTGACAGTTCATTCACTAGTTTTTCAGTGGCTAAAGCAGTGAATGATAAGGGTGTTCATGGGTTGGGTATGTTCGGGTATTGGTTAACCCGACCCGACCCGACCCAACCCAAAACATTATCAGGTGAGCGAGAAGACCACCCGCACTTCACCTGCTCTAAAGAAGTAACTGACTCGAGTCGGTTGGACGGGTCAGCGGATGGTTTGTCAGTTTAAGTTGGATTTCATCAAATATTTATATTAGATAATAAATAAAACATTTGTATAATATGTGTGAACACCCCTAGTGAATGAGAGGAGTTGGTTTTGTGAATTGCGACGAAGAAAGCACTTGGTCTTGGCTTTTAAGTTGAAAGAGAGTTTAATTAAAATAATTAGGTATAAGTGATGTCTATTATTATAATTTCTAAGTTTTTTTAACTGTTAGATCAAACATATATGAATGGTGAGTAATTAGTGTTTGAAATATATCAAAAAATTAAGTTACAATAGTATGACTCTTCATTAAAAGAGATAAAAAGATAAATATCATGACTAATTATAAAAAGGGTAGTTTAGGAATAAATTAAAAAAATTATTAATGTTATTTTTCTAATAAATTTAATGTGAAGCGAGACTTATAAAGAAATTTGATGGGTTTGAAAAACAACACTTTTAACTTTTTTAGTACTAAAATTTCTTTTAAACTTTTTATATATTGTTTGATTATGATTTTAAACGAGTTTATAAGTGATTGAATAAAACGTTTTATGTCATTATGGATAAAATATTTTATAACCTTTTTGAAGTTTTGAAATGTTAATGATATCCTTATTTAATTTTAATGATATATATATTTTTTTAATAACAATTATTTTTTTAATAAAATTACTATACAAAGTACTCGTTCAATTATTTAATAGAAAAAAAGCCTCTTTAATCAAAATTCTGTTTTTATAAAGAGTAACTTTAATTCCATAAAACCTTTTGAAGAAGTTGAAACAAATGTGGGCTATAATATAGGTGTACTTGGAACTGTTGTAGTGTATTTAATATTTATTATACGTTGGATATCTCTAATCTTTTGGCCATGTCTCAAATTGAGCGGTTTGGGCCAGATATCACTTCAACCTATTGGGCTGGTGGGTATAATTACAGATAGCGATTCAATGGAACAAAGCGTTGCATATGGTAAGCGAGTAAGGGGAACCAACCTTATCTTCAAATTCTGAAGAGGTTTGAAGCTGAATCATGGCGTCACTCATACTGGGAGCTCTACCACTCACTCTGCAATCTCGCATTTCTTCTTCCCAATCCCAAACTCTTGGCACTTCCCTCACCTACTCAACTCCCTCAGTTTCCCTCTCTTTCACTCGCGCTTCTCCAGTCCCCTTCGGTACGCAACTATCAACCGCCACTCTACTCAATTTATTCGTTGTAATTGCCCTAATTTTTCGCATTTGGTTTAGTTTACTGTGGCCGAGGCGATAAGAAGACGGCAAAAGGCAAGCGTTTCAATCACTCCTTTGGCAATGTAAGTGTTTGTGACGTCTGGTGAAATCATGAATTTCATTGTTTTCTTTGGTTGAAGAATTTTTGTTTCATTTTTTTTTTTATTAGGCGAGGCCGCGAGATAAGAAGAAAGGGAGAGGACCGCCACGAGTAGCGGCACCTCCAGCTCCGCCAAGGAAAGATAAGTTTGATGATGATGAGAAAATTCATATCGAAATTGATGAGTCTTTGTTCTCTAGTTAATTGAGTAATACTGCTTTATTTCTTATTATTATTATTGTAATTTTATCGAAGCTTGGAATGCTTTATTACTAGTTGTTATTGTTGTTGCACTTGTTTGTGTCAATTAGTGAATTTGCTCTTACCGATTACAAATTGTTCTTTTGTTTTTTTTTTTTTTTACTTTCCATTTTAGGCACTGATTAGTTCTTATTTATTAGTTAATAGTTAAAGCCCAGGTTGAGTCAGTGCAACCAAGCCTTTACTTTTTATAAGCAAACCAACTATATAGAAAATGGGAACACTTAAAATTCCTAATTGTAAAGATGTTTTACCTTTGTGAGACTCACAAAAATAATGATTGTTCTTTCACTGATATGCAATCAAATGAATTGGGAAAGCACTCCAAAAAGAGAAAAGCTAAAAGAATTTCCTCACTGAAGAGATAAAGTACAAAGATTTCTCTCATATAAGAGGCTTTTGTTGATTCTTGGACAGCTTCTTCGGCCTTGGTTGATAGTTTCCACTGGAGAAGACTCATTATTTATCCTATGATAATTTTTCTTCAAGGATTATAGGTTCCTTGGCAAACAACACAATGATCCTTTATTAATATCTCTAAGGCACTTCCCTCTTCAATGACTAATCGACTTGTCACCTTGTTCCATAGGTGTAACCCATAACTTTCCGTGCTAAGCTTAAGCATCCTGTCTTCCACCCACTTTGAGTCTTCCTCAGTCACAGGTTTTTTGAAAAGCTTGGTAATCTTAACCCAATCAACTGGATAAAAGGCCTTAGGTCGCAAAACTGTAATGTCATAGCCAGGTTTGTCTCCAACCCTATGAATAACTCTTGAAATTAAATAAGGCCCATTATATCCCCATTTGTTTCCATTAAAAGTTGTGGTAAATTCCTGTAAAAAGTCGACTAGAATCGGATGTCCTATATCAAAGATCATTACTGCACCATTTAATCTGTTCCATTTCCTAGTAGTGGGATCGATACCTTGTGCTCCTACTGCATTCCTCAACCCTGTGAAGTCTTTCAGAATTATGAAATCGGTGTCCAAGTAAACACCTCCATATTTGTATAGCATGGCAAGCCTGATCAGGTCAGAAAGATGAATGGATAATGAAATACTGCCAGGGTCCCTGTTCCCACTCTTAATCTCTTCAAGCCAAGCTTCAGCTGGTGTGCCCTTGAGTAAAAAGGATAAATCTGGTGTGATAGCAAGAACTTTAAACCCACGATCAAGTAGTGGTTTCAGGATCCCATACCCACGCCTTGTGTCCAGAGATCTTGATATAATCATTAAGCATGCTTGAGGGTTGGCTTTCAACAGAGTTTCTGCACCCAAGAATTCTCTTGGCCCAAATGTCTGTGCTGGTGAAAACCAAGTCATGAAGAACTGAATCGTACATTGTTTGTTAAAGAATTCTAGAACTCGGCCATGAAATTTCCTACTCAAGTCAGTTGATTTGAGAATTTCAAGTTCTGGCAGTTTTCCCCGGAGCCATTCTATTCTTTCTTCTTTTGTCAGATTTGGGGGAGGAAGAGGATCTGGAGTTTCATTTTCTTCTTCATTGGTTGCTTGCATAGTAGGCAGTGGCCTGCTACTTCCTTCAAACTTTTGTGGCCCGGTAAACAGTGGCCTGCTGTTCTGTTCGACCTTTTCTTGTGTGGTAAACAAAGACCTGCCTTTTTCTTCCATCTTTTCTTGTGTGGTAAGCAGTGGCCTGTTTTCTTCATGCTTTGCTTTTGTGGTAGGTATTGGCATAGTATCGGAGTTTGACTTGACTTGTATCTTACTTTTGAGAGTCTGTGGTGCCTCAAGAATTTTATTAGGAGTTTGTTCGGCCTCAAAAATTTCATAGAGAGATTGTGCCTCAAAAATGTCACGAAGTCTTATTTCTGCAGGGTAGACAGAGAGATTAGAGATGAGGCTGTCTGCATAGATGAAGAAAAATATGGCAGCAAACGAGATGGTAGAAAAGATGGGTGATTTCACAGTCCGGTTAAGTGCTCCGGGGTTTAATATCCTGTGAGACACTTTTCTCACTTCCATGAGAGTTGAATAGGGAGAGAATTTAACTAGGGGATACATTGTAGTTTTTCGGGAGTATGATGGTTTTGAAGCCAATGAGGCGGCGCTTATCTATATAAAGACTCAAATCCCTCTAGAGGACGCTTTGATTGCAAGAATGTTTGCACGTAGTTTACTCTGGAACTTTATACATGGTTAGATTTGAAACGTTCTAAACGTGATTGCGGTAGAAGCCATAGAATATAGAAGAATTAAATGTATGAAAAGGAATCCTTTAGGATACATCATGCATATGGTCCTTGAACAATTAAAGGATAATGATTATTGAAACATATATGTAACCTCTTCCCCGTGTTAATTCTACTCCAAAGCAGTTTTACCCTCTATTTTTACATTTGGTTGATGCTGATTCTGCCATTGTTTTTTTAGAAACTTTAAATGTTGTTTACGAAGCTTTTATGGTCATTTGGACAGACCATTTGTGGCGGCTTATGGCACATTAATACCTGTTCCATCGGGATTTAAATGTATAAAAAAAAAAAAAATCATATTAACTAATGTCTCCACCACGAATGTGACGAGATCTTTCTTTTGCACAATATTAACTTTCAGTCATAGAATAGAAATAGACCTCGAATAAATAAAATTATTCTCTTCACGATCCGTGATTTATGTTGAAATCACTATAATAATTTCTTGCCGAATTTTACTGTTTTCCATTGTATACAATAATCCTTTCAGGTCTTGAGAAATTTAAACTCAAAACCAAATTCAAATTCAGCAGAAGCTCTATTTTCGCCCTATTTTGTTTGACATAGCAATAGCCAACTTACATGTGAATGTCATGTATACTGGATCTTGCCTGTCTATTATTGACAAAATTTTACTGTTGCACATTATAAAGCATTTTTATTTATTTATTTGTTTTGTTTACACGCTCAAAATCTCACAATAACCTAATTTTACTATTATTAAAAGTAGCAAAAGTGTATACCATTTCGAAATACTTGGTAAAAATAAATTTCATTCAATTGCAGTTTTTAAAGAACCAAATTTCATTCACAATTCTTTCTGACGGTGTCTTTTAAAAATAAATTTCATTTAATTGCAGTTTTTAAAAATTGATTGTAGATACATAATTATTTAAAATAAATTTCACTGACAGTGTCTTTCAAATCATGTCAAGCATCCATATGTTTTTTAAGCTAGAATAAACTTCAATTATTATAACATCGGCTTGCTCGGATATGGTTTACGATATGTTTTAACGGAAAACTGATTTAAAATGTGAAACTCTGATTCAGTGAGCAGAATAGAACTTTAGAATTATCGATTTCATATACAAAACTGGAATTTAGAACCCTTCATAATCAAAGAATGGTTGTTCTTACTCTTGTACCCAATACAATGAAACGGGAAAGCACTCCAAAAACACAAGTAAATAAGAAGTCCGTTATTGAAGCAACAAAGTAAACAAATTGTTCACTAAAATAAGAGGCATTTTGTTGATTGTCCCTCAGCTTCTTCATCTCTATTGTACGACATCTTCAAGAATTATAGCTGTCTCGACAAATAACACAATGATCCTTTATTAATCTCTCTATGACACTGCCTTCTTCAATGACTAATCTACTTGTTATCTTGTTCCAGAGGTGTAACCCATAGCTTTCTGTGTTCAGCTGAAGCGCCATGTCTTCCATCCACTGTGATTCTTCCTCCGTTTCAGGTTTCGTAAAAAGCCTTCTTATCTTAACCCAATCAACTGGGTAAAAGGCCATAGGTGGCAGAACTGTAATGTCATACCCAGGTGTGTCTCCCACCTTCTCGATGACTCTGGAAATCAGGTAAGGCCCATTATGCCCCCATTTGTTTCCATTAAAATTTGTGCCAAATTCCTGTAAAAAATCGAATAGAATTGGATGACCAATATCAAAGATCATTACTGCACCATTTAATCTGTTCCATTTCCTAGTCGCATGATCTATGCTTTGCGCCCCAACTGTGTTCCTCAGCCCTGTGAAATCTTTCAGAATTATAAAATCTGTGTCCAAGTAAACACCTCCATACTTGTATAATATGGCAAGCCTGATCAGGTCAGAAAGATGGATGGATAATGCAACTGTACCAGGATCCTTTTTTCCACTTTTAATCTCTTCAAGCCAAGCTTCAGTTGGCGTGTCCATGAGTAAAAAAGGTAAATCTGGTGTAATTGCAAGAACTTTAAACCCACGATCAAGTAGTGGTTTCAGGATCCTGTAGCCACTTCCGCCGTCTAGAGATCTTGATATAATCATCAAGCATGCTTGAGGGTTGGCTTTCAACAGAGTTTCTGCACCCAAGAATTCTCTTGGCCCAAACGTTCGAGCTGGTGAAAACCAAGACATGTAGAACTTAACTGTGCACTGTTTGCTAAAGAATTCTATAACGCGGCCATGAAATTTTCGACTTAAGTCAGTTGATCTGAAAATTTCAAGCGCCGGAAGGTTTCTGCGGAACCATTCCATTCTTTCTTCTCTTGTGACATTGGAGGGCGGAATAAGGTCTAGAGTTTGATCATCTTCTTCTTCATTTGCTTCAAAATTTTCATAGGAAGTTTGTGGTTCTCGGAAAAAGTCACCCAGAATATCTGAATGGTAGAGAGAAAGGATGAGGCTGCTTGCATAGATTAGGAAAAATATAGCAGCAAATGAGAGGGTAAAAAGAACAGGTAATTTGGCAGTTCTGCGGAGCACCCAGTTGTTTAAAGAAGAAAGTTTTCTTTTTTCCATGAGGGTTGAAAAGACTCAGAGAATTTACTTCCAGGAGACAGTATTGTTTATTCTTGAGAAGTTGCTTTTATGTATATAAAGGTTCAAAATTCCTCTCAAATATTATGGATTTGATTGTATGGTTTACTCAATGTAGGCAGGTCCATCAACAGACAACAATTAAAGACGATGATTGGAACATCTAAAGGACCTTTCGCGCAATTAATTCAATTAAATTTTTGGTAAATGATCATTCCATGTTGTGAGTTCCATGATAAGCATAGTTCCTTAAGACCATTATTCATTAAAAAAATTAACCCACGATGTTGATTCCTCTGAAACTCTGGAATAGTTCAATTGCCGTGTACATTATCTTATTATTATTTTATATTCTTTTGATGCTTGTTTTGATGTTATTGTCTTAATAGAGTTTTTATGGTCATTTTGACAGGCCATTAGTGAGCAAATTTATATCTGTACTGCTGCGACTTGAATTAGAAAGCAATCGTCTGATAGGGACTGATTTTTTTCAGCACAAAAACGCCGACAGCTTTCTTTTGCTTAATATAACATCTCAATTATAAAATACAACTTAGTTGGCAAAACCCTTCTCTTCACTCAAGTTTCTTGAAATCATTTCTCTTGAAAATTCGAAATCAACTTCTCTTCTCTCCCATGATTTGCTTTTCTCCTTCTTCTTCTTATTATTTTTTTGTAATAAATGTGGAGATCAACAGCGTCCCAGCATGTGATGTTTATTTTTTACAATTAATTAACAACGTAAATCTGAATGTGATTGGTGGAGCTTTCACGTAAACTTACTGTAGAATTGGCTTCGTCCCTCGAGGCATTACAAGCATATATGTTCCGTCAAGATCCATCAATGTAAAAAAACCCGTAACTCGTTGTATAAGATAAGTTACATCCCAAATTTATTATATCACAACTCACTTTCACTGAGTATATCAGCAATCTAACTTTAATCATTTTTTTTATCGTGATGAGAAAATCAATATCGAATCGATGAGTCATTGTTCAAGAATTCTCTATTGCCAGTCACGGAAGAATGTTTTGTGTTGTATGCCAAAGGAATGAACCAAATGCTGTCCACATAACCATGAAACAATCAATATATATTTCCAGGATTCCAACAAATTTCAATACTGTAACATGTATTAAAAGCAAGGATAAATACATCTAAAATTCATGCTTGAGGTACCTGCAGTTTACTTCAAGCAATCTGTTTTTTGTTTACGAGGGGAAACTTCTTCATGGGGAAAAAACTTTCCGAGTTATAGGTCGCCATAGAAAACCAATTCACTATGAAAAGATTAGCTTACAACATATGAATCAATCTCTTAAAAAAAAAAAAAACTTTGTAGACTCTGACCCACTATTGTACAATCTCAAGAACTCTCAAGACAGCTTCATTCAGCAGCTCCCTCTGAATGTCTCTTCACACAAATCGTGTCTTCAACTCAGCTGGAACACCATATCGAGACCATACCCTCAAGCTCCTTGATGCATGGATTTACCATTTAGATAACTTAGATCTAAAATTGGATGGTTTATGTGTTTGATAACTGGGTTACACAAAGCCCATACAGGAAAAATACTCACTCACATAAGCTCATGATGTTGAACAACAAACTCACTCATACCCATTTTCGAAATCAAAGATTCAAGCTCAAAAATAAGTAGATATAGTGAGATAATCCACTTAAAAGTTAGAACAGATTATAGATCTAGGAAAAACAAAGCTCAAAAACTCATTCTAGCATTAAACCTGACTGTCAAAAAAATTTGGAGAAGATGAACAGTAGATAATGCAGGTATAGTGAGAGAAGGAATAAAATAAACTAATCTAAGCTTTTAGAAATGAATCAAGATGATTCTAAAATGAAAATGAATCCTTACCTTTCTCTCAGATCTCTCAAGAAATACCTATATGAAGAAAACCCATTTCTAGAATGTGTGAGAGATATTTTGAATCTGAAAAATAGTGGCTTTATATAATGTCAAGAAACTACCACGTTTTTGCTTGATCAACAGACGCGCAAAATCAATTAGTGGCAATTTTCATAACTATGAATGAACTCTTTGTTAAAACTCGCTGAAGCAACATGCGGGCGAAATCAGACAGCAGCAAAGTGAATCC
>JANLJB010029193.1:0-13857 GCA_026212285.1 Bursera cuneata | reverse complement strand
ACATGCATATATTAAAAAAAATTCTCGACACTATAAAGCCAATCGAGAAAGCCTTCAATATCAAGCTGCCCATCAAAAGTAGAAATGTCAATATTAATTTTATAATCCATCTCAGGTGGAGCACGTCGATTGCCTCTTGGCCTCTGAGAATGCCAGTTATGCATAGTCCACCTCTAGATTTCCTCATCTGTATCGGATTCTTCCATTCTGCCATGTCAAGGATGCCGATTAGCATCATCTGAGTCAGAACCAGATCCTTGAAAACCAGTTCGGGGAAAGACCCTTTCATGGTTACATCGCCGATCATCATGCTGTGGACCATTTTCAACTCTTTCAGCCATTCGTTCAACCATATTTGTAGTACGCCTCAAATCTGCTACCATTCCATCCATGCGTTGTTCAATATTAGAAACGGTGGCCCACAACTCTGGAATGCCATGACCTCCACCAGTAGTGTGACCATCACCACCTTCAGTCTGAGATATCTTCACCAAAAAGAGAAAGCTTTTTATTCTCTGATACCAAAACTGACGTAGCAAAAAAAAAAGGGAAATTTACTCCTAGCCCCTAACTAAATCTCGAGAAAACACTTTATCCTAAACTTTTATTAAACTAACACTTATCCCCAAAAAATTAATACTGTTTTCTCTAAAATTAATACTTACCCCCTAAAAATCTGAAAGGTAAGTGTTAGTTTTTGATTAGTTTTTAGGTTTATATGTTAGTTTAACAAAAGTATGAAATTAAGTGTTTTCTTAAAATTTAATTAGGAGGTTATTGTTATTTCCCCCGAAAAAAATAAAAAGACAATAAACGAATCAGTTCTACTGTATTCCAGAAGAAAGGAGAAGAAAAGGACTGAGAAAAGCTTTTTGAGCTGAATATTATATATATATATATATATATATATATATTTATATATAACATAAACGACAAACCATACTAAAACAGAAATAAAGCACATAACAGAAAGAAAAGAAAACAAATAACAAAGTAGGGGTGGGCACGGGTCGGGTTTGGCCCAACCCGATCTAACTCGACAACCCGACGGGTTGGAATAACTGACCCGACAACCCGACGAGTTGGAATAACTGACCCGAGGTCGGGTTCGGATATAAATCAACCCGACACGTTCGGGTTCGGTTGGGTTCAGGTCGGGTTGTCGGGTTATACAATTTAAGATACAATAAATAACAAAGTATTGAAAAAATATCCAAAGCGAGGTCTAGCCGAGTGGTCGTGGTTTTGAGGGTTATGCTTGAAGGGTATGGGTTCGAATCTGTTCAGCTGCAATGCATTTCAGATTTATATTACACGATATATAAATTATTTTTTATAAAACAATTAAGACATGATACAGCCTGTTGGTAACAGACCAAAGGAGAGGCTTGAGAGACCGATTTCGAATCCTAGCAGCCTAAATTTAGCAAATTGTAAATTTAAATCACAAGATATATATAATACTTTCCATAATATTACTAACAGAACGTGCAGCCTGGTGGTACGCGGAGGCATAGGTTTGAGTCCTTCCAGCTTAAACTTTGAATTAAATTTTGATTAATGATCGGGTCAGGTTTCGAGTTTCGGGTTTCGGGTTGATTAAAATGGACCCGATGTCGGGTTGACCCAGCACCTAACCCGAAAAAATCCGACGGGTCGAGTTGAACCCGACAGGCCAGACTTTTCTACCGACCCCGATAACAAAGTGGTGCCAGGTGTAGAGTCACGCGTCTGCATCAGTTTATCATGTCAAATCTATCCAGTTTGATTAATAATTTGTGTATAATAATAGTAGAGCAATACGTTTCCATAAGCGACAGTAGGCCAGAAGAAAAGACTGAAGATGGGCCAATAAACTATTGACTCAGCACAACATGGGTATTGGTCTAGATAACCTGAGATCGTTAAGGCCCCAACCCTCTCAATCGATAGCTTCAGCCACCCACCCAGTAGGCAGCAAGTGCCAACTATCGCGTAGAGATGCGTATGCCTACAGTTTCTTATTATTATAGAGTCTGCCAATCTGGCAAAAGAGATCAACCCTATTTGAGCACGGCTCTCCTTTGAAAGCACCCTAAACCACTTCTCTCTCTTCTCTTCCGACCATGTCTGCTCCAACCTCTTCTTCCTCCTCAAAAGCTCTAAAGATAGGTATGGTAGGCTTTGGCCCATTTGGTCAGTTCCTCGCAAAAACCATGATCAAACAAGGCCATACTTTACAGGCAACCTCTCGTACTGATCACTCTCAGCTCTGTGATGATTTGGGTGTCACATTTTTCAGGTAAGTGCTTTCATACATACACCTCCACCAAAATATGTGGGTGCAAGCAGTTCTTATTGCATAATACCTCATTTCATACCGTGTTAGGGACGTGCGTGCATTTCTTAAGGCTGATAACGATGTCATATTAATATGCACATCAATTCTATCTCTATCTGAGGTCCTCCAGGGATTGCCCCTGCGTTTCCTTAAACGGCCAACACTCTTTGCCGATGTACTTTCCGTCAAAGAGTATCCAAAAGACACTCTATTGCAAGTAAACAATCATACCCACTACTCAATATGCAAAAGTTAATATGCCCGTCATTTCTAGTCATAGTCATTTGTGATGATTTCTTAGGTGTTGCCAGAGGAAATGGACGTGCTCTGCACTCACCCAATGTTTGGGCCGGAGAGTGGGAAACATGGGTGGAAGGATCTCACTTTTGTGTTCGAGAAAGTTAGGATAAGGGACGAAGCCACTTGCTCCAGCTTCCTTGGAATATTTGAAAGCGCGGTAATCATGATAAACTGTTCTTTCATTTTCAGCAATCTTCCACAATATTCCTAGATATCAAAATATCTAAAAAGAAATTAAATATAAAAAATAAAATCTTTTGAATATCTGCCTACCTGTTAGCATAGCGAAAGATTGTCTAAAAAGTTGACGTATTCGCATGAACAAGAGATAACGATGCCACCATCAGGCATCAGCCGAAATATAGACTTACTCAGTACACAAAGTCAAATCACCCTTCTTCGACTCAGAAAATTACAAGAAAACTTGCCTTATATTAAACCAAGGAGACGAGGGTTTTAATAACTCTTTGGTCTCGAAAAGTGCAAGAAAGGTAGATAAAACCTACATTATTACATACCCGGAACCAGGAAGCTTCGACTTGGACATCATAAGCAATACCCTGCACTATTTTTATGGATGTACAACAGACCAAATTTGGGTTTAATAAAACTGTTTTCTTGTGTAACTCGACCTACCCAACTTCAATAGCTAATTTCTTTTCCCTTCAACACCTGGCTGAAACATTCTTCAGCAGTGTCCCTTACATATGTCTAATTTAAGTTCATTTCTGCGCCACCATATATAAGCCAGGGTTGCAAAATGCTGGAAATGTCTTGTGAAGAACACGATAATGTAGCAGCTAAAAGTCAGTTTCTTACCCACACCATTGGCAGGTATTATGTTTTTCAGCCTCTCCTGAAAACCAAACATTATTCAAGTTTTAAGCTTCTGCCTACATCACAGGATTTTGTCAGAAATGGAGATACAATCCACATCTATGAACACAAAGGGCTTTGAGACACTTATACAAGTGGTATGTTCCCCCATAAATATACATTCTTCTTTTACCAACATCTTCTCTGCAACTGACAAAAGCATAAAGTGTCCAAATAGAAGCATTAACATCAACATATTTGCAGAAAGAGACCACGGTTAAAGACAGTTTTGATCTATATAGTGGATTATTCATCCATAACAGGTTTGCCATGCAAGAGGTATGTTTAGTGCTGCCTATATTTTATAATGGTTTTTCTTTTCTGTAGGTTATTGCTTACTCTTATGAACAAATTAGCCTATAAAATTAAAGGTTAAATCATATGATGCAGCTGGTGAACCTAGAACTTGCCTTAGAAAAAGTTAAACAGAAGCTGCTACAGACGATGGAGGAGCAGAGTCTGAATCAGTCTAATAAACTCTGATGCAAACGAGAGGTGCAGACAAGAATGCATTGACAAGTTCCAGCTCATGATGCTTCGTGATTCAAAGACAAAAGTGATGGCTTTATTAAATTAACCACCATAGGCAAGAAGCCACCTTTTTTTTTTTTTTTTAAATCGTGTTATATCAAACAACTCTAGTGATTGCCTAGCAGATGTACACTAGTGGCCTACAACCAAAATTGTGCATTAATTATTTTCTCCTTTTTCTTGTAACGTTAACTTTATTAGAAACTCTGATTTTAAGTCCACATCGAACATTAATATGATCCCCCGTGTTATGTAGCTAATGCTAGTACACGCCCCTTGTGCTCATCGAAATTTGAAGAATTATATTAAATAAATCAAAGTCGGGACCCAGAAGGGCACAAGTATACAAATCACTCTTTCCCAGCATCTTTGTGAGAATAATTTACAATTTAGTATGGCAATACAAACAAAATAATCACCTCATTGATTCTTAATTTCATCAACACTACCCTCTTCCATAGTGTTGCATTCCAGTGCAGCATGATTAGGTGAATCTGGTGTTCTGTATGTGGGTTCACTCTTCCGAGTTTGTATTCCCGAAAAGCGTGCAAGGTCAACCCATTGCTGCAGCATTTTGTGAAAGAAAAAATCATAGAGAGTAAGAGAACAAAGAAAATACAACTCAGACAGTGATTTTAAGTTTGAGAAGAAAAGATGGATCAAGAATAAATGATAGTGCAATATTGCAGTTCATTTGGTCCATCATTCACACTGAACTTGCAGATGGAAATCAACCTAAATACTAGCAGTTACCAAGTTCAGAAACAAATAATCAAAACAATGCAATTTAAACAAATTTTGCTCGAATAACTGTGTAATAACATCCTTCTTGTAGTGTTTCTCTTGCAACTGAAATATAGAGCATAATTATCTAGGCCTCAAAGTTTCAAATAAGCTCAATAATGTGATCACACATGTCCATATAGCATGGTTCTTGGACAGACTTATGTAAGAATCTGGTTACTAACAATATACAATCTTTTCAGGAAGACAATAGAAAATGAGCTAAGATCTAAGAAGACATGGAGAAGTCTCTAACCTGAGTTCCCCAATAGGAGTTAATTGTCCGTGCAATAAAAGACAGCATATTTACAAGTAATGTTTGGGAAGAAAATTCATCAGAAATTCGATGCTCCACTATTCCAGCAATTATCTGCATTAATTTTCTTTTCATCAACAACCTTTGAATAAATACCATATAATATTAAAATGTAAAAAAAAAACTGCTGAAAGATTTTCCACCAATTCCAACAACAAAAAAGAAAAAAAAAGGTGCAACAACGTAATATCTTTACCTGATAACGGAGATTTGCAGATGTCCCAAGAAAGCAGCCATAAATAACTGCTGTTTTAAGTATTGGTGATCTTTTAGTTTGTTGATTGGAATCAAGAGCTGGATTTATGAATTTGCGTATCTGGAACAAAATATTTGAGGAGGCAACAGCCCCAATACTGGAGATAAATCCCACACTAGCCAGTTTTAAACCACCAACAAGCACTGATGCAACTCTATGATTGAGATTCCAGTATCTTCCAGCCAGATTCTTTTGAAATGCGTTATCTGGGATTGACCCAAGAAGACCTTTCAAAGCATCCACATTGTCTGGCACATTTACCTCATCGGCATATGAAAGAAACGAGATAGTTGGGGCAGGAAGCCAGACAGTGAAAAAGTCAACTACAGTTCCCCGAAGAGTATCAGTGATAACATAGTCAAGCTCTTCAAAAAAGTTTTCTTTACGCCTCTCATACTGGGCCAGGAGAGTAGTGGTTATTGATATAGCTTCTTCTATGGCTAATCTATGCAAGAATTTAGGATCTGCCAACAACCTTTCCCTGAAACCCTGAGTTGAAATGAATTATGGTTAAATTGAGCATCATACAACTTACTTAGCTAGACTCTTTATAATTTTCTTTTTCGTTGAGTCAAAAGTGTTTTTATTTCTTATTTTTATATCGAGCCAAAAAAAGAAAGGTAGATTCATAAAATAAATCACACATTTCAAATAAAGATTGATGATAATTTCTAATGCTTGAATACCAAACAAGAATCCTTTTTCAGAAAGAGAATATACCTGGAAACGATGAGCAAGTTCTGAAATAAGAGGATATTGCTCTAGGTCGAAGAAGTTCTGTAGTACCTCTGGTGATATTATACCAAGATCAAGGCCTTTCTGAAGATCCTGATAAGCATGTCACAGTGTCTATTTTATGAGGTAAAGAAATATGGCATTCTCAAGGAAAATCAATGACAGTTTGGAACAAAGAGGACATCATAGCTTGCGATACAGTAAAGCAAACGTAGGAGGGAAATTCAATTCAAATTTTAAATTTCTATTTTTCAAATATAGATGTTGATCATGAAGAAGACAACTGAAAATTAACACTCTTTCCTCACAGACAATGAAAAACAGCCAACCTGGGGAAGGGCATCACGCTTCCTACCAGCTGCATTCATTACTCGAGCTATTTCAGCACGATCAAAACAATTTCTGCTGCATGGTCTGGCAGCAGAATACCACAAGAAATCAGCCACAGGAACTTCACCTTCTCTACGTATGTATTGTCTTTCAGGATCAAGTAATATAACAGCTTGATTTTTCTTTTGTAACTTCTTTGAAATTCTTGCCGGCAGCCCAGTCCCTCTCGATCCATATGTGACATGGCTCGCTCCAGTCACCACAACTAACATACCATTGGGTCCTCCATCCACCATTGCTTTCAAAATCATTTGAGACATAGTATACTCCTCAACTACTCTAGTTTGTGCAGAAAGATATGAACTCGGACCAAAAGCAATAGATTGATTTGGAAAATTCATGTCAACTGATGACCTACGCGAGATAGAAGTAAAACCAGAAATGAAACCTGAACCAGCAGGAGGAGCATATACTTTGCGCTCTGCCTTCGAAAGCCCTCGAATACCTTCTGCTTGAACACTCCTAAGAACCTAATAAGTTGCAAGAACCAAAAGATGCCATTTAGAGTAAGAAAACCAACCAAAGCATAAAACAAGCAACAAGCTGAAGTAAGAACATTAAGTAATTGCATAATAGACCAATGATGATGCAGCGGAGAGTGAGTACCTTAAGTGGAGTACCAAGAGCAACAAGCCTAACTTCATTATCACGGCAGTAGTTCAATAAAGGCTCGTATTCCTGCCAGCGTTGAGGTGGCCAATGCGATACATAAGACTTCAACTTTTCTCCATCTATTCTGCCGTCAAATACAAGTCTCAATATAAGCAGCAGGACTATACAAAATAAACATTATTGGAAAGAAAAAAATTAAAATTAATTTCTTAAAAATTCAGTTAGACAACCTCTTATCCATGTATTGATTGAGCTGGTCCTGCAAGTCACAAGGAAACGCCTCCAAAGCCAAAGAGATGGTTCGCTCGTTCTCAACGCACCGTTTTCTCAAATTCTTGAGAATCTCAAGCTCCAATTCTCGATCATCCTTCACCGGAACTTGCTCAGCCTCGCCTAGATACACGATTCTCGCATTCATTAACTTCTCCCACACTCTCGTCTTGTCCTTCCCCACGGCCAACGGCTCTCCTATTACCGTGGCGTCATATATTCTCGAAACAACCACCTTCTCCGCAGGGTTCTGCGCCTCGGTGATAGTCGGTTTGTTTTCATCTGTTGGTGGTGTAGCCGAAGCCGAAGCCGATTGAAGAAGGAAAGAAGCACCGATGGCGAGCAAAGGAGAGAGCAAGGCGTGGCGGCGGGATAAATCCTTGGATGGTGGTGGTGGAGCCGGAGCATTCTGGTTCTGGTGGGAAGAGGAGAGTGAGAAGAAGGTGACGTGGCGGTGTTTTTTGGTGGGGATAAGACTTACACGTCGGCGTAGAAGTAGACGGTGTTCTTGGTGTACTAGCATCTTAGTGGAAAGGTTAGGCCTGTGGCCATGAGTGTGGGCCTTCATTTTGCAGACGGCGTTAATTGGTAAGCGTTATCGAGCCTTCTGTTCGTGTATACGAAAACATTGTTTCTGCCCTGCTGGCTGAGATTTGGCCTCACAAGCCTCTGTGGTCTTTATTTAGTAAAATCCACTTGCTCTTAAATTATCATTTTGGCTTCTATGGCTACCTATGAAATTTCCATTCTAACATAATTTTCTCAAAATATTATTGTCCGGACATTCGGCATTAACTATCGATCGATATTTTTTTTTTATGTTTGTGGCCAGTTGTGGGTGTTCCTTGTGAAAACTATTTGTTAATGATGCGTCTTTCAATTGCGAGTCAAAAGAACTCAATTGTCAATTGTTATTAGAGTCCCGTGAGCGAGAAATTGTGAAGAACACTTATGATCATTGGACCATCAATAACAAAATAAAGATCCAAGTAGTTGCAGAAAATTGAAATGTTGCATGGGTTTTATTGTGCTTTTTCAGGCACATCCTTATCGTATTTTTGTAATACAATCTGTTTCCATATACCATCTACAAGTTTTAACAAAAGTTAACAATAATATTTTCTAAAACAAATGACAAACCCATTGCTCAATCAATTATTCCGGGATATGCAGTCAATTTAACGTACTAGTTATGCCAAGCACATGTCACCAACTACACTCACCAGTCTTCCGATCGAACAAGGCCAGGAAACAACGATGGAAAGAATGAAAGGGGACTTAAAGTAAACGGCAAGGCTTAGCACTCTCGGCTCTCCAACAATAAAGCCTGCAAAATTGCTACTTAATAGGAGAGAAAAGCTCACTTGATATTGATACCATGAAATGATGGCAAGACAGCAATGAGAGGGTCTCCATAACCAACAGCCTCTGCACCATACACAATAAAAATAAAATTACCAGATGCTCTTTACAGCCATAGATGGTATAATATGCATCCACCAACAATGCAAGTACTCTTATGAACACTCATCCTTCAAATGGAGCAAGTAATATAATTCAACAGAAAGAATTCATGATTCGCCCAAAATAACTGGATGGAATGCACAGCAATTTGTTTTTCACATCCAGCCAGGTACCATAAGCAACAACAATTAGTGTCAAAATCAAAGCCCACACAATTACTACTTATGAGGTGACTCCAAGACATTAAGATATAAAAGATAATTACAAAAAGATGATAGACATTATACCTCCATCATTAAAGAGGAGCTTTAAGACTTCTCCAGCCACATCCGACTGCTCAGCAGATCAAAAACATACCAGCGTGAGACATCTATAAGAAAGCAAAAACCAGAATGAAGAAATAAAAAGGTAACCTCACCTTCACAGGAAGTTCAGTACCAAACTGATCCAAGTATCCTATCACTTGTCCTTCTTTAATCAAATCACCCTGTATAGTTCAGTATTAAAGAACTAACATCACACATACTACATTTTACAACTAAAAGTAGCATTTTTGTAGAGGGATCAATCATTGACTAATCATGGCAGCATTTGGCATTGAGATCTTTATATATATATATAAAAGAATTTCCACTTCGTCTTTTCAAATATTCAACACAATTTTGCTCCATTAGATAAAAACTTAAGTTGTTTTGCCAGGTAATAATAAAAACAAACTGACAGATGCAAGTGGGAAATATGAGAAATTGAAACACATTTATGAAATTATAAACTTCTATTGTTAGTTAACTGAATAACATGACAGCTTATACAGACAGAACTTGGTGTAGCAGAAATACCTCTTTGCAGATAGGAGGTTGCTTCTTCCCTTTTATTGTTCTGTTCCTTCGGAAAGAACCAACCTGGCACAAGAATAAATTGTATATTTGAAAACACTGCTCCCAAAAAATTAAAAAATAGTTTTCAATGTCTTGAAATATTCTGTACCGTGGGAGAAGATACTAATACATAACCATTAGATCCAGAAGCCTCCAAGGCAGCTAATTTTGGTGACTTTCCGAAGGAGACATTTTTAAATGGAGTGGATTTCTCTGAAGAAGGCTTTGGTGGTGAAGGTGTTGCAGCAGGGGGAGCTGATACTTCCATGGGTTTACTTGGAATAGGTGGTGGAGTAGTAGGTGATATGTTAGACAAGGGAGCTTTCGTGGCACCAACATTTCGCTTCACATGCATTTCAAAGTCTCCAACCTATCATGAAGCAACAGACAGCAGAATCATAATAGGCATAGATCTGTAAAGAAAAAAACCAGCAATTTGCAGCACTCTACAGACAAGAAATACTTTCAAATTTTACATTGAAATGATGGACATAAGAGTTTTTGTCATAACAATTAAGATTTACAATCCGGTGCCAGCCAAGAATGAGCAAGACAGTAACTTGTTCTAGATTGTACCTTCAATTGCAGTTCGGCAACATCTGTCTCATCACAGAGTTCTAGTAGCAATGCCTGTGATGTAAAAACAGTAGCAAAAGATATTACGACAGTCAACCCAAACAAAATGAAAAGTTTAAGAGCAACTCTTTAGGAAAAAATATCCATACATGTGTATCAAAATTGTAGTCATAAAATATAAGTCCACAATATTACAACCTGATTAGTTTATATGTAGCTGTATTAAAGAATCAACCATCTTGCTATGACTAAACACAGCAAATAACAATCAGATTCAGAGCCTAAATTGTTGCTTGAGGCAAGACAGCTTACAAAAGAGAAGAAGAAAAGTTCAACTATCAGGGTAATTGAAGTGTTACATGGACAGTAAGCACTCAACCAAGCAGAAATAAATGTTGTAACCTATATTCAGACTCAACATATAGCCTGCCTGGACTTGACATTTAGGTAAAACAAATTCCCCAAACAGCGGACAAAAATTTCTTTTATAGTTATGGAGTTCACCCCAAAACTATAAGCATTGGGATTTTCTCCTGCCAAGGGCAACCAAACTAAAAATTTCAAGTCAATGTCAATTCATAGCCTTTACACATAAACAAAGTTATTCGGTATATAAGAAACAACATCAGACCAACTGAAAAAGAGAAGTAAAAGCGACATTAAGAACAGAAAGTTGCATGTGAATAAAGTGGGGATAATAGCTCTAGATAGAAAATAGTCACCTCAAAGCCACTCGGGAAAGTTGCAGTCCGTGGAGAATTCTTCTCCAAAGAGCTTTGAGTAGTGCTCTCAGACAAAACTGCATCATCATAATATGACAAACTGAATTAAATACTAATAATATATTAATACATAACACACAGATAGAAACATATTTTAATGAATTTATCAATGTGATCACATTGAGGAAGGTTGGGTTTGGACAAGAAAAAAGACCCAAATGCAAGCAGAGTTCTCAACAAAAAACAAATAATGTCATCGCCATCAGGTTAATGTTCAGCACTTCTTCAAACAAAAGTAGATAATTTACACAAAACTTGATTGCCGCATGGATGATGGAGAATGTAACCAGCACATGAGTTAATTGAGATGCATCATAAACCAGCTTGTTCTTCTCGATTTCAGAGAGAACGTTCTAAAAAATTAATGAGGGAAGATTAGTACGACATCCTGGTTTGCATCAAGACAAATGTAGTCACATTGTTGTTCCTATCATGTACACATCATTTTAAACATATTCAAACAAAATTCAAATAGGATTTTATCCTGATATAAAATTTATCCTCTATGAAATTGGAGCTTATCTTTAAGAATACTGGTGTTGAAACCAACACATGTAATGATTTAAGCATCATTAAGCATAATCCCATAAGATTCAAGTAATTTTTCAATGTCTTTTAACACCATGAACAAAGGAAAACTAGGTAATTATGACTCACCATCAGACTTGGCTGTTACAGGAGCTTCAGATGTCTTTGCACTTGACACTACTGTCCTATATCGCTTAACCGGAGTAGAAACAAGATTGTACAGCTTTCTCGAGGCCAGCCAGCTACTATTATGAATAGGAACTATTCCAGGCTTATCAAGAAAGGATCCTACAGGCGAAACAGTGCCTACAGAATCTAGAATTCAACAATAGATTCTATACATCAGATTAAGTTAAGATCAGGTTGTTTACAATGAAGCAGTAAAATATATGAAGTACAACATACATGTATCTGCCAAGCTCACATATACATAATGAAACTAAACGAATCACAATGACTCAAGAACAATAAAAAAGTGATTGTGCATCCTACAATCTTTACTGAAAATTTAACAAAAAAAGAAAAAAAGAAACCAGAAACAAAAACAAAACTCTCCAAAAATAGCACAAAAATTGGAAGAGAAGAGTGGCAAACAATTAGTTGAACTTTCTTATTTTGAGAAAACAAAATTTTTGCAATGAAGCAGTAAAATATACGAAGTATAACATATATGAATCTTCCCAGGGTTACATATAAGATTAAACTAAACAAGTCACAATAACTTCGAGAGGAAGACAATAGGATTGTGCATTGGAAGCAATCTTTACTGAAAATTTAACAAACAAACCAAAAAAAAAAATCACAGCTGAGATAAAAGAAATTCAAAGACATGAAGATGATAACCCCCAAAAAAAAAAAAAGAAACTCCAATAATAGAAAAAGAATTAAAGACAAAAGTGGCAAACAATTAGTTGAACTTTCTTATTTTGAGAAAACAAAAGCTTATACTAAACGATAACACCGAAAATAAGTATCTCTGCATAACAGCTTGGAGGAACAATTCAAGAGGCTATTCCTTCACACAAACTAAAAGCTCCACTACAATTCGAGCAGCTCAACATATTAATTCCAAACAAGAGAGAAAACAATACACGAGATCTGAAGTGAAGAAGAGAGTAGCAGCTTACAGTGAAAGGATCGGAGGGCGACAGAGGATTCCATTGAGAAAAACTGAGATTGAGAGATTAAAGGTCGTATGAATGGAGTAAGAGAGACAGAGAGAGGGAGAGGAAGTTATTGATGTTCTGTAGTAGGGGATGTGTTAGGTTGGTTCAGCTTAGCTAATAAGAGAAAATGAGTTGCTCACTATTATTTTCTTCTCTCTCTCTCTCCTTTTTTTTTTTTTTTTTTTGGGTTTTGTTTTCCCTCGAAATCTCCGCCCCCTCTGCCTCAGTTTCTCCACCCGTTCGGTTATGAAGTCTCAACATTCAATTGCTCTTGGTGGTGCTCACGTGCGCCGGGTGTGTGTATTACTGGCAGACAGTCACATCGGCCTTCTTGTTCAATAACGGTAATCACGATATCCACATATGTGGAATATATTTGTTATTGATCTTTTCTGAATTATCAACAAATTAGAAACGGTTTAGAACACTAACGTGATTTCGAGTATTTTTTTTTAAATAAATAAATATTTGCTTTCTATTTAAGCTAATTTAAGTGAATAATTATCTTGTCGTGGGGAATAGCTCATACGCCATGTCAGTCGGTTTACTAACTAAGAAATGACACTTCGTATATTAAGTTACAAGATAACGATGCAGGTTAGTATAGTTTATTAACCAAAAAACTGATTTTATTTTTTCCCAGTTAAACAATGAATGGCTTGCTATTTTTACCAGTTATCTTTAACGGATATGACAGTTGGACATTTCCAAAAATATTAAATAATTTGTGGTAAAATATTTATAGAAAGTATTAGTGTTTTTCTTATGTCATATATGTAGGCAATATCAATGTCATGTTTTGCATCACATCATTTCTTTCCTTATATAATCAATATCTTATCGTTAGATTTTACTTGTGTGAGAATCAACCAAGAAATAATCATGATCCAAAAATTACATGCCATGATGATGAAGTCTAATGTTGCAGAAGTCATATTCAGTAAACAGCGAATGGTAGTATTACACCGTTTTATTAGCTTTAGTTTGATACCGATCGAGTACAAATATTATGAGATAAACATCTTGTTTAATTCCTGAACAGAAACACATGCAATTCTGGAAATATACAAGCGA
>JANLJB010029192.1:0-13852 GCA_026212285.1 Bursera cuneata | reverse complement strand
ATATATATATATATATGAGTCAGTGCATGCAGTTTGATATTGATGATCATCACTTGAGTTGCCTAATATTCCTCTTCAACCTACCTGGATTTGTTGAATGCATCTGACCATATACGCAGAATAAATTAATTATTCTCCCTGTGGATCACTGTGCTCTCTATCAATGGATTCTATTAATTTTGAAGTTGTTATGTGACACTTATTGCGACATGCGGGCGCTAGCTCTGTTAGGTGTCAATAAATTCTGATCCTGGCTACTAATAATTAATATATATCAATATTTTGAATGCAGTGGAAACTTTTGGTTTGATCGTGTTTAGCAATCTCTAGCTAGGTAGTAATTTTTTATTTTGATTTTGATTTTGATTTGGTGATAACCAAAAGAGCTAGAGGCTGCTGCTTGTTAATTTGATCCTTCTAAATAAAGATAGAAAAGCCACGTAGTAAAAGCCGCGTGGACATGTCGGCCAGCCTGAAGACAAATCAAACCGAAGGGGGTCTCCTGTTGAACTTGCTTGGTTGTTGGCTCTCTTTATTTTCCTCACGTACTGTCCTCTGTTCTGTCCATATTATATATTATATGTTATATATATATTGATTAACGCTAACGCTAAGTTTCAGTTGGCAACTTTGGTCTTCTAATGTACGTTTCATACCTAGCAAATGGGGAGAGATCACGGAGAGGATCACCACTCATGTTCATCGTCAATAGATAGCACTAGCAGCAACCACCCTCCTGTTCTCTCTTCGTCTCTCGGCGTTTCATCAAGTTGTAATAACATAGTTAGAAATGGTTACGGCCGTGACAACATCTGTGATACGAGAAGAGATTTGAGCACTGATCTACGACTAGGTCTAAGCATCTCACCTTCCCACAATGACGTTTGCTCCACTTCAACACAAAGGTTCGCAATCTTTCTTATTTAATCTCCTTGTCAACGTATTCAGAATCAGATATATTATTACTCTTCTTCTGTGTAATTGTTTCAATAAACAACCCATCTTCATGATCAGCTAATCAAGTAGCTAATAAGCATCAATAAAACTCGATCGATCGGATCCATGGCCTTCTCCTTAAGAACTGGTATACACATTTATTGACATGTATTCTTTCATTTGTAGATATTTGCTGATCTTGGTTTAAGAGAGTAAGTTGTCATGCATAGGCTATCTTTTATGCCAAGGGCATTTGGGCAGGATTTTATGATCGGAAATTCAATCTGACATATCATACAACATATATTGAAACTTAATCTTTTCTCTTAATTGCAGAGAGCAGCGGCTTGACTGGCCGCCTATCAAACCACTTTTGAGAAGCACACTCGCAGGGAAAGCCGATAACCAGCAGCAGCATGCCTCATTATTTGTGAAGGTTTACATGGAAGGGATACCAATTGGCAGAAAATTGGATCTCTTTGCGCATGAGGGTTACAATGCTCTCATTAAAACACTTGGCCATATGTTCAGAACCACCATTCTCAGTAAGTATATATATATATACACACGCGTATATTTCATGTATAAATAATTAATATGACACTGAAGAGGGAAAACGTCTAATACACGAAATGATCAACAGGTCCTGATGATACTGACGGGGTTCATTCTGCTGGGAAATCACACCATGTGTTAACCTATGAAGACAAAGAAGGAGACTGGATGATGGTTGGAGATGTGCCTTGGAAGTAAGCATGCATTAACTCCAAATTAATTTCTTTTTTCTTTTTTCTCTTTTCTCTCATCATAAATTAATCAATTAGATTAATTATTTAGTGCTCTTCTTCTTGGCTTGAATAGGATGTTTCTGAGTACAGTGAAGAGACTAAAGATAACGAGAGCAGACAGATGCTAGCTTAGCTTAGCATAGCAAAAAGGATATTCATATAAACTCTTCCCAAATGCAGTGTCATGTCTCCTTCACTACTCTACACGTTACACTTTTGCTTTTGGTATTGCTGGGAACTCTATAGTCCTCATATACCAACTCATAAAATAAAGAGGATTAGTATTAATGTACAGTACTCATCTTTTACACCAATGAGATATATATATATATATATATATATATATATACATTTATTTACTTTTTACTAAGATACATATAGTTGTTTTAAATTTCTAGTTTTTGGAACTTGTTTAATTAATTAAATTAAATTAATTAAAGAAAGAAAGAAGTGGGCTTATTGGGTTGGATAAATCTGTGAGTGAATTATAATATATATTTGATGTTGGTAGCTTGATGTGTTAAGTGGATGTGTGGTCATCGCATTTGCTCCCTTCCTAAGTGCTACCTACCTCAATTCATCATTATTGCTGGCTTATCTAAATAAATTAATCATATATGGTTCGTGAAGTTGTGACTTGTGATTGTGAATGGTCTATTTCGATATAAGAACTCATTTCTTGAGAGAATGAATCCAGACCCGCCCCGTGAACTCAGCCGAGTGGAGGCCATGATCATGCTTGTGCGTATCTAGAATTATTATATCAATCTAGGATCATTCATTTCCGATGCAAACTGAGACTGTCCTCCCACCACTTTTAACCAAATTTTCCTTCCAACTCCATGCCGGGCCAAGGCTGCTTTAAGTTTTATCGTAGCGGTGCCGGTGAACAATGAAATCTTAATCAAGTGATCGATGACGTATCATGCGTGGGTTGATGTGATATTGTACAATTGGAGGATTTGTTATTCATTTTATTTTGAAAGATAAAATACGATAAAAATTAATAAATCATATTTTAAAAATATTAAATTTATTAACCAACCAACTTCAATTGTTTGTATATGTCACATTAACATGATGATCTAATATTAACCTTTTTATATATTGATCATATTTGTTACAAAAAAATAATATTTTACGTACAAAATTTTACATGAAAAGTTAAATAACATAAAATAAATTAAAGAATAAATAGCATAATTCAGGTAAATAATTCGATAATAAAATAATAATTTTATAATCATTTATCTCTTTGTATAAAAAATATTTTAAGAATAGTACTAATGTGCGAGAAAATCAAAGTCCAATCGTTTAAAATGGACTGGGCTGGCCCAGTGTTGAGCATTTCCTGGACTGGGCTGGGATGGGCTGGGCTGGAGGAATAGAATATATGGGCTAGTTTATTATAACTGTGTAGACAGATTTTACTAGGTTCCAGTTTCCGGCGAGTCGTAAGTGGTGCGGATTCTGGAATTTGGAAGAAATGAAACTGCCGGCAACGTCGTCGTCAAAAGCTCCGGTTAAGTTCAGAATGTAAGTTTTCTTTAGAGTTTGTTATTTCAATTAAGATGTAGGAACATTGTGTTGTGAGTGAGTAATTAATCAATTTAGGGATTGTAAGGCCAACCGCCGACAACTTAGTACCAATTCGATTGGACATAGAAACCGAAGGCCAGCGATACAAAGATGCTTTCACATGGAACCCTTCTGGTAAGGCCCTCTTATTAATTATTATTATTACTTTCTTTTTTTGTTTTTTTAAGAAAGAATTTAACGTTAGGTTTTATGAGATTCAAAGATCCCGATTCGGAGGTGGTGGTGTTCGCCAAGAGGACCGTAAAAGACTTGAAACTTCCTCCGCAGTTCATTACACAGATTGCTCAATCCATTCAGGTGTAGCTACACTTTTCTCCCTTTTATTTCAATTTTGCTCCATTTAATATTATCTTTATTTTTTTTAATTATTATTCGTATTGTTTCTTCGGCTCCATACCAGTCCCAGCTTACTGAATTTAAATCTTACGAAGGCCAAGACATGTACACGGCTGAGAAAATGGTCCCCATCAAGGTTTACTTTTATTACTTTCTTCTTTACTCTTTCACTATTACATAACTATCTCATATCAATAACGATGCTTGTTTCTTCTTCTCAGCTTGATCTCCGAGTTAATCATACTCTTATCAAGGATCACTTTTTGTGGGTATAAACAGAAAATTCTTGTTGCATTCTTTATTTCTAAATCATGTTTTTTTTAGTAATTCTATGTACAAAGCCTTGTATTTATTTGCTTATAAAGTGATGTTAGATTAAGTGAGTGTAAGGTGAATATATGTAAGTCAAAACAATACTTAATGCCACATCAGTTTCTATACAAAGATTTTGTATATATAGCTGTACTTTTTCTTTTTTAATAATATCACTCCTACAAACTTTGTATACGAACTGATGTGTCATAAAATAATTAGGACAGTGAATTAACAAAGTCAAATAATTTAATGTCGAGCAATGACACATGAATAAATGAGTAACGCTACATCAATTGTCTACAAAGTTTGTAAGAATAGCATCACTCGTGTTTGTTTATCTTCTACCATCTCTTTTGGATTTCAGGACTTGAACAATTATGAGAGTGATCCTGAAGAGTTTGCTAGAACCTTCTGCAGAGATATGGGTATTCAAGACCCTGAAGTTGGGGTAAGGTTAAATCAATCGTCATAAGACGTATATAGTTAGCTTCTTAGATAGAAATAGTTTATTTACTAGTTCTTTGGCTTGTAAACACCCGTCTTCTCTACTCTCTTGTGGGTGTTGCTTATCTAATCAAACATACTTTTATGTTGAGTTCTTGAGAACTTATTTATACCCAACATAAACTTTAGCTTATTCTTTGCAGCCTGCAGTTGCCTTTGCAATCAGGGAACAGCTATATGAGGTGGTTTAACTACTTGTTTGAGTTATCATGTGCCTTTGTTTCTTCATAACTTTACATTTGTTATGGATAAATGGCAATAAATTGTTTTGATTTCTTAGTATATGTTTAAATTTTATGTTCTAGATTGCAATTCAGAGTGTAGCTTCAGCAAGAGAAATTAAAATAAGTAAGAAGGGTCGCCGGGGAGTTGAATATGTCTCAGCCAGGTGTGTTTTCATTGATTTTGTTTACTCTGTGTAGCTGTCAAAATAAGAAGTGGGATTTGAAAGTTATGATGTTTTGAATTCAGTTTAGAGCAGTATGAAATCTTGGACTTTTTATATTTGTCACTAACACAATTGTACTTTCTCTCCAACCCTCTCTCAGTAAAGCAGGTGGAAATGCTTTGGACTTGATGAAGTTATTCAGATATAATTCTAGTGTAGTTAGGTATGATTATCCATCAAAGAATCCGTAAATGACAACAGTGTTTCTTAATTTTGATAGCTTCTTTCGCTCTTTACTCCGGTTAGCTTTGTGTTATTAGTTGCTAATGCTATCTCTTCCTTTCTAATATGTTTGTCCTATTTCTATTGATTTAATCATTTTAAACTTTAATATAGTTTTCTCCCTTCTTTTAGTAATGGAACATTACAGTATCTACTAGCTATTTGTTATAGAAAAACCAAAGCCTAATTCAATTTGCACAGTTATGAGTACATAATTGGAAAATTTTGTGAATGAAAAGCTAATAGCTGGTTTGCCTCTTTGTGCTTCAATGCATCAGGAAAAGAAAAGAGTGGGATGTATATGAACCAATTGTTGATATTTTATCAAATGAGGAAGTGGATGCCCTCGAAGCAAGAGAGGAGAGAAACACCCGTTGAACTGATATAATAAAGTCGGTATGTATGGTTTTGTCAAAATTAGGCAGGGGAGAACTTAATGGACAAATGCTGTTGCGTTGTAATATATATATGTTGTAGCTACCTTTTTTTTTTTTTTTTTTTTACTATTTTTGTTTAAAAAATTTGGAGATGTTATTCTGTGTCTCCTGTGATGATTTTGAGGCGTAAAGTTTGTAACTGTTAGTTGTTTACCATCTTGATTTTTCTTTGACTTTCTATTCTTTACAAATGGTCTTGGGAATTTTGGCAACGAAAGTTGACTGCAGTGCGTACCTCATGATGGAGAGTTATGTATAACAGTCAAGAATCCATCCTTGTTGGTGTAAGATGTAAAGGCCACCCATTATCTTATATGATATTTATAATTCACCTAATCAGTTTTTCAGTTTTGTAATAGTCGTTATTTAGTGATGCATTCTTGATTATGCAATACTAGTAACTTTAATAATTGCTTTACAAAGTAGAAAAGACTGATTCAGTCGGTGGTTCTTCGATGTGTAACATTATCTCTCCCTGCCCTGGTCAATTCTGCCTTATAAGACTATCGTTGTAGTTGGGTATATTTTATAAAGCAAATCCTTGGGTTTCTTTTTTATGTGGACGGTGTGGTTTGGGATGAGAAGAGGATTAGATATGCGTCATGCCTCAACCTGAATGGTATTAGTAACTGATGACCATATTTCCCGATTTCATTGATTGGAAGCGATTTTGACTTGCGACTTCACAAAGTGGGATGGATCGAACTTCGAAGCTTTTTGGAGTGTGACAAAGCGAATGCGAGAGAAGCACGCAAGAAATTCTGCAGCGTGCATTACCTGAAGATAAGACAGTCATAAGCACCGAAAGCTGACATTTTTTTATCATTTTTGTTGTCATGTAGTGGGGCAGACTGCCAGACTCAGCTTTAACTCTGCTAATGACTGTCTTAAGGCCTTTTCACAACCGAAAAAAACAAACAACGTGAGGATAAGGTTTTCTATGTGGGCCTTGATTATACAAAAATGATGAATTATTCAGTGCATCACTCTTAGTTCTAAAACAAAGAAGATTAACAGCTTGTTTTAGTTCTAAAATGATGAATTATTCGTTTTCTCTTTAATATATGTTCAATTAAACACCGATCATGCCTTTAAATTTTGTTCAGTGAAACCATATTAGATGAGAATCCAAATCCTAAGTTTAGGGAGAGAGGATCATCTTTTGCTTAGGCTGCCTGCTCAAAAGCAGTTGGTTTTGAAGGTCTATTTCCTTATTGAGAGCACAGCTCGAAAACTTAACAAAGTCTTGATCATGTTCGTGGTTATGGTTATGATTTGATAACTTTGTTAACCCTATGTTGTCAATCTATAATTTGCCAAACTTTTATTCTCTTCGGAGAGTGAAAGGAGTTGGGATATGCAAACTCAAATGATTTTTCTGATTCATAATGTTTTGTTTGGCGCCATATATCCCAAGTTAGGTATTCAAGTTGCAAATATACGCATTTGACTTCCTTCAAAGTTTACTTTGTGGCACTTGTAGATTGGAAAAACTTGAAATCATGAACATACTCTAGTAGGGATATTTCAATTATCAGACTGAAGACATTCATGATTATTTAACTACTAAAGACAAGTAAAAATTGGCGGGTTTTTCAACTAATTTGTGATTGAGTTCTCCCTATTATCTCTTTCAATCTGCTAGAGAAAATTAGCATATTTGGGAGGAGATTCCTGTAGATCATTAGTGGGCGCAATTAAATGAATTTGAAAACAGAGCACAGCTCATTCACGACAGGGTGTATAATGAACTTGCAATTAGTATTTGATAGCTGCTCATATGTTGGCGTCTAATCATCAACCTCACCTTTTGACATGAGAAAACATTTACTTGTTTACATGAACATGCACATGTCGGTGTTCTCAATTCATAGTCGTCATCAAGGTGAAGTCTCCTTAATATATATTATAACGTTAGAAGAGATATTACCTGTATATAAATAATTAAACAAGTGTATATGTATATATCGAATTTGATGATACGCAGAAATGAATATAAATTTCCATTAAAAATCTCGCCGTGGTGTTTCATTCATCACGGGGATTCCCCTACAACTAGAATAATATCTTAATTGACATAATAAAAAACAAAAAATCAAAATACAAACTTCAACATTTCAACTGCCACCACCACTGAACTTTAGGGGCATCCTAAAAAACCTGCCTTCCAAGCTCCCATTTCTTTCTTCTTTTTTCTGAATTTTGGTTTGTGTTCATTTTGCACTCTTCAACAAAATGATCATTTGACCACATATATATGATTGATATCTACAATTAAGTGATACATATACCAATTAGATCCAGGCAAAACTTGGCCACGGCTACTGGTACATGCATAGATGTATATGCATGATGACTAAGATGAAATTTATATATGCATGGTGAGGTGGTGGCATATAGCTATATATATCGATCCTATTCATCAAGAGGTAACGTTGCAGGCTGCAGACTTGGATTTGTCAAGGATTGACCACATCACTTGGACATCTTCATAAGCACAAGCCATAACTTCACCATGCAGATCCATCACACGATTGTCATGCTCTGCACAGTCAATTTATACAAACACATATTGATTAATTGATTATGTTTATACATATATACATATGTGTGTGTGCGCGCGCGCGCGCGCAGTACTAGATGATGATTATTGATTAAATAGGTACCTGGCTGGGACTTCTTATCCCTTGCAGCAGTAGCTGGCTGCTGATTGAAGAAAGTACACGCCTTTCGAAAAGGGGATGTGATCGTTTTCTTCCAAGAAGCCATGTATGTATGTAATTGTAGAAAATTAAAGGGCTTTTCGCTAGTAAGTTGCAGAGGATCGAGAGGAAGATGGGGCGTTGAAGTGGATTATATAGAGGGAAGACAAGAGGGGGGGAGAGTGAGAGGCAAGATCCGTGAGATGAGCAAAGTCCAAGAGGAACATCACTACTTTTTAATTTTCTTATCTCATACTCAAAGTTCTTGGGGAGGCCGACTGCACTCAAGCACATGGGGCACGGTCCAAAACAGACCTCTACACGTGAATGCCTTTACTTTCTTCAATGTGACGTCCAACATTTATTTTGATATATAACTCATCAATAACATCAGTTAAAAAAGACCCATCATCATTACCATCTACTTAACTTAACATCAACATTCATGCTACATATATACATAGCTTCATTTTCATGAAGATCCATAGTATTGATACTAACCGGTCATGATTCATTCACTAATTGTTATGGACATACCCTGTTTTTTCTGGCTTACCAAGTGTGAAAATGGCATGTGTCATCACATGCATGTTTTAGTGTGGGGAGATGAGGATGGATGTGGGATTCAGACATGTGGGTCCAAAATGTTCTACTTTCAACATTTTTAATTTATGTACCTGTAACTGTAACTTTAACTGATCCCTCAACTCTATCCTCTAGGTAATTTATATTATTACTTTCTGTGGGTATCTACCCATATGATGAATGAATGAATCTGATAATTATGTGGCTTTAATTAACTTATCTAAAACCAAAACTTCGTCTGACAACATCGTATATTGTAGTCATCCTTCGATGCATGCAGGGAAATGCGCGAACGCAACAGTTCATCCCCCTAATCCCTGTTATTGCAAACCCACCTTTATAATATAGTACTGATCTCACAGACCAAAAAAGTATCAATTAATATCCTATTATGATTAGTAAGAAGTAATGTAGTGTTTGTAAGTGGTTTCCACATGACATGCAGCAGTCAATTCAATTGTTTTTCATCCACCAAAATGATTGTGTTTTCTTCAAGAAGACACGAAATGAAATAATATATACCCACTTGCTGCTGCTGCATCTACTAGTTTGTTCTTTGATTCAATCATGAAATGCTGTTTCAGTTGTATATGTGTTCATCTTATTACCCATAAACAAAGTAATAAGTTGTTGTTAGTACCCCACAGCAAAGGGGCAAAGCCAAAATGAAGTCGACGATATACTGGACAAAGAGATGATTAATGCAAGTGCAAAAGGAGAATACGGACTCCTTCCACGGCTAACTTCCCAGAACAAGAAAGCCAACACAAAAGTTATCTATATCTCAATCACTTGCCCGCACCACACATTTCATATCATATCATATCATTTATCATATGGGCATCTGCTGCTGCTTTTCCTGTCCCTTAAAGTATAGGATGCGGGACCGCTACGTACCCTTTAAATTTTAATATATTCATTTGGTTTTGCCTGTTGCCTAGATGCAACTAAACCCAGAATTCAAGCCTTAAACAGTGCTTGCTAGTCAAAAGTTGATGTTTAGTTAACTATATATTAATCTACCCCTTACCAAGATGATAAGCCACAAAATCAACACTTTTAAACTTTCAATTCTTTTCAAGAAGAGCTTATATTTATAGGGGAGAAATTGACTAGTTTCTGCAGCCCCCATCCAGACTATCAGGACTGGAGCTATGAATCTAGCCACCTTCACTAGCTTATTAATTAATGAAGGAGGTGCAATTGTTGCTTTGAATAGTTTTTCATTTATGAGCCGTTATATGTATATAATTTAGAAAAAGAAACTATATATTATATCATGTTAAACTACTTTAAATTAGAAAAGCTTAGGAAAGAATAAATTAGATATGTTGAATATTGAACTCCCACGAGAAACTTGCATGAGTATATGTGTACCATTAATTAGGCTATATTGGTCTTATCATAATTTATCAATTCGAGGGTCTTTGGAGACCTGGAGAAGCCAAGACCCTTGTAGCCTTGACTCGATTCTCTTCCAAGTTCTAACCCTTGACTGGATTCCGATGAGTTCAGAATCTTCTTGTGAGATATTTGATTAAGAAGCTTATTGGCTTATTTAATTAGTTATATTAAGCTATATATGGCCAAATTGTTCTATGACCCTCAAGCAAAGCTTGTCGACTGAATCAAATTCCCCGGCAGTAAATCAAAAGCCATTGATTTCAGTTTGAGAGTCAAGGACTGCGTTTCAACCTTGAGCATTTTTCTCAAATTTCAAACTATTTGTACAGTGGAAACAACTTGGTAATTGTCTTTTCATCCTCAATCATTAAGTATTAGAATGCAAAGCACTACAAGTTTACAGAGCTTGACGTGTGCTACTTGGAAAGCAACGTAAAATGAGTGGTGAATACTAAAAGTAAGTGGTAAAAAGACATGTGGCACGAATTACTCTTACATGAGTAATGGCGGTGGAGCTCAAGTATAAATAGAGCTGGTGGGTTCATTTGCAATCATGCATAACTATAAGCAAATTTTAATAGAGCCTTCCACTCGAATAGTGTTGCATGGTACAACTTTCAAGTTCTATTAATTACACCCTCTTCCACTAAACACTACTCAACAATCACTTTCCACCAAAATACAACTAGCCCATTATCCTTCTCTACTAAACCGACAGAAAGAATAAAGGTGATAAGAACCTTATAAAAATTACACTCTAAAAATTAGCTATTAAGATGGGAGAGGCACCGAGACAACCACATCCCGAAAACTAGCTATTGAGGTGGGAGAATCCCCGCAGCCTCGGCGCCCACGCAGTCGTATAATTGTAACGGGAGATATGATGTAGGCTCTAATACCAATTGATAAGAACCTTAGGAGAAGCACACCCCAAAAGTTAGTTATTGAGGTGGGAGCGCAAAGCCTTGTAAATCCCGCACAAGAAACCTATACTTCCAATGTGGGATTCAAGTCCCATATCTTACAATTAGTATCCTAACAAAAGGATCACAGCACGCCGAAAATAAAAATAAATGAATAAATAAAGCTTAAAGTAAGAAATTAAATGCCCATTGAGAGACTTTTTTCAGGTGGTGAAATGAAAAGGTGAAAGCCATGAATAACCTGCTTTAATTGGGCTGCGCCTGCACATGGACGGAACCAACCCAGAAAAGACTCGAAATGGATGGATCTCAGGAAAAGGAAACTAGGGTACGCACCTAGTTTCATTTACGTTCTAAATGGTTCTCTCCTTTGATAGAACTACAAGTACAAAAAGTAACAGAACATTATATAAGCCAAGCTAGGAGTTACCTTTAGCCTGGCAAATCTGATTGATTCACATTCACTTGATGGAAAAGATATAAACAATATATAGCTGTAGAGAGTGATGATCAGGAGTAGTTAATAGATATATGTATATATATAATTAGCATATATATATATATATATATATATATATATATATATAGTCTTCTTAAGCGCACTCATCTTTAACCACAGACACACATTATTACAACTTTACTTGTTCTTCTTAGGTTAAGGGCCACTTTCAAGGGTACGGGTTAATTTGCTTAATCAGGACTAGCCATGAGTTGGACACCATAAGCATTAGGTTCCTTTACCATTATCAATCCCTTCTCTACAATGCAGTCATCAAATTGAAACTAAACCATCTAGTCGCTGTTATTCCTTCTTATTAATTAATATATAATTTCGTATTTTGGAATCTTTTCTATATATTGATCAAAAATTATTTTTCAGATCAAGCTTCAATAATGGTTTAAATCAGATATGTATTCATTGAAATTAACATGAAAATATATACGTTGTTAGTTGGAAATGATGTGCGCAAAAACTAGATATATATAATACGAGTCATTGGATGCTTTTCTGATTCAACAAATTAATCACATAAAATAGTACGGAGGATCCAGGAATTGGGTTGTGATGGCACCCAGAAATATTCGAATATAGAAATTAGGTGACACCCACTCGAGCAATCAGACTTTGAAACGAATAACTTTAACATCATTCCTCATTTTGCTTGTACACTTAATGAACAAAGATGTGGTTTGAGAGCAAATTCCATCGTACAAAGATGGAACCCTGCGATATTTTGATCGACAAAACAATTGCCAATAGTTACAAAGTGATGACGTTACATAATCATCCTATTCAGGTCCTTGATCCACATGTTGTCTACATAACGACAAATTGTTTACTCTATGATCATGTAAGTGAAGCAAGCAAATTACAACGATAATTTAGTTAGTGTCAAATGATTAAGCGACAGTTAATTTATATTTGTCGTTCTCTATGCTTAATTTGCATAAATTTCGCTTTCTGAAACCAACGTGTAAAGAGTATAATTTCATTTGCTACATTACTGAGATTAGTAAGTGCCAGCTCCCATGCATAATCACGATAGCCAAGTGCCGAAGAAATTTGTGTTGGCAGGGATATATATATGTATATATCTATATGCATATACTGTGCACGTAAAATATATGTTAGTGGGAAAAATGGAAAATCAAATAGCTGTCAGAACTAAAAATGAAGTTTATTTGAGCTTGTGGAGAAAGAGAAAAGTTATATATATATACTCTTTGTTAATTAAGTTTTCAAAAGAAGCAAACAACCTCAGCTTGCTGTAGTTGTAATTTGATGCTTGTATGTATAATTTTAACACAAGCCTCGCATACCCTTAAATTAGCTAGTCTGGTGCTCATGACAACCATCACCTACAGTCGATCTCTACTATTCAATGGAACATAAATATAAATGAAGAATCATATTCCCATGTTTTAATTAATTATAAACCTGTTGAGAAAATAAGAGATGATAAATAGTATATATATTTATGATATGAAAGAAGTAATAAATAATGCACGTTATTTCTCTTTCTTATTGTTTTTATTATCATAAAAACCTAGCTAAAGGCGTGCAAGACGTGGTGGTCATCAGTTACAATAAATAAAAATGAAAAACATAACAAATAATTAAAAAATCAGCAACTAAGCAGCCACGGAAACACGATTTTCATAGAATCTGGCAATGAAGGCTGTGGCTTTGCGGTCAATACCCGGTTCAGCAATTGTAATTCTGCCATCTTCATCACTCGGACACATTCGTCTCACGTAGAATCCATCCTCGCTGATATCATCCACGCTAGAACAGCAACCCTTGAATATGCTGAAGATTGAAAAGCAAGAAGATGATTTCCTTTGCCTGCTGTAACCTCCCATGATAACAATACTTCTAGCTTCCTTAACAACTAATTAAGATGTCAAGGCTGCCTGCCGCGCCTTCCAAGTACTGCAGAAAGTGATATACAGTAACCTTTCACTCTCCGTAGCTGAGTTTCAGTGATGGGCATGCATCAAAATATCTCTTGTATTTATAGTGGAAGCTAGCTAGCTCGAATAATTGAGGGGGACTCTTACGGGGTTCTACAAGCTAGCTATTTACAATAATTGGACGGACAAGATTCATTGATAGGACTTGTAAAGAATTAGTATAATGGTTGTAAAACTT
>JANLJB010029191.1:0-13851 GCA_026212285.1 Bursera cuneata | reverse complement strand
ATATTTGTTATGAGCTAAAACTGAGGGACAATAAAGATATTAGACAGTTAGGGGTGTAGCTGATATATTACAACTAAGGAGTGTAAGTGACATTTTACACCTTAAGGGTGTAATTGCAAAGTACCAAAACTTAGGGACCAACATGTTATTAACTAAGAGAGAGAGAGAGAGGGGAGAGAGAGAGAAGAAGAAGATTGTTTCTTCGGTGTATCTTGAAATGAAGGGGGGAGGGGGTTTTTATAGTTGACTCCCTCCCTGTACAAGGCTATAATAATTATGTGGGTCCCACTATAATTAAGTGGTTAACCCCACATTTACATTATTGCTTGTGCAATCGTCTTTAACATTTGCATCATCGCTTGCGTAATACTTATAATAATTAAGGGGTGGGATTCACTATAATTAATTGTCTGGTCCTATTACAATTAATAATTAATAATTTCATAACAATTTTAATAACAATCTAATTCTATATTTTTTAGGTCCCTCGCGAGGTAAGTGGTGAAGGTTTCAAAAAGGGGCATTTACTCTGACCTCGAAGTTAGATTTGATAAAAATATTTAACTTCAACCTTTCACTAAACTAATATTTATCCCTAAAAAACGTTAGTTTTTAGTGTCAACTGTTATTGTACAGTTCATGGTTGTTAAGTTTTTAGAAGATTAACGTTAGTTTAACAAAAAATTGAAGTTAAATATTTTCATCAAATCTAACTAGAAGGTCAAAGTAAATACCCCGTTTCAAAAATATTAGGGATTTTAGTAATTTATTAACAATTTTAATATAATAGTATTTCATGGTATTTATTGAAATAAGATTTGTTAACATCTTTGAAGGTATTTCAAAATTTTTTTGTGTAACATAAATGCATGTTAGTAACTTTTAATAGTGAATAGTTTGTAGTTGTTGTTCATTACCCCTTTTTTTTTTTTTAGGCGCTCGCTATAAAAATTATTTTTGGTAGAATCTCTGTGATAATTTCATTGAAAGGATACAAATAATATTCTTGTAATATATAAAAACTAATAGTTTTCTTGGTTTCGCCGGTAGCAGCAGTGCAAGGGAGCAAACAAACAAACAAATGCCTGATGTTTGAAAACAGAGCTGGCTCTTTTCAAGAAGCCGACAAACAAAAATTTGCTTGCCATTTACAGTGCATCATCCATAAAATTCCAGGTTCACTGAATTGATAACGCCACTTAATTAAACTATATAAAATTTGGACCGACTTCCGCTGCACCAACGCCAACTTGCTCTCTCATGGTCATCACTTAATTAATTGTGTGTATCCATCCATATATAAAGCCCACAAGTGCAAGTGCAAGTTGCATTTGCAAGTGATTGCAGCTTGATTTGGCAATGATGTCTCTACTTCCAAGCAGTGCTACTGCAGCAGCCATGAGAAATGAAAACCCTGAACCTGAACGTGAATCCTTCCACAAATTCTTCGAGTGCTGGATTGTGGAGCAAAACCAACATCTCCAGGAGCTCATTTCTGCTGCCAAACAACACCAATCTCAATCTCATGAGGCAGTCTTGGTCCCCCTCATCAGCAGAGTGGTGGAGCATTACGAACGTTACTACGGTGCCAAATCAAGGTGGGTGAAGCAAGACGTGTTGGGCATGTTGTCTCCTTCATGGAGGAGCTCTCTTGAGGATGCTTTTCTTTGGATTGGCGGGTGGAGACCCAGCATGGCCTTTCACTTGCTCTACTCCAAATCTGGGTTGCAGCTGGAGGCCAAACTCCAAGAACTGATTGGCGGATTCTATACGGGTGACTTGGGTGATCTCTCTCTCACTCAACTCAACAGAGTGGATGACTTGCAAAGGATGACCATTCGAGAGGAGAAGGACATAACTGAGAAGATGGCAAAGCTTCAGGAGACGGTTGCAGACTCATCCATGGTCGAGTTGTCACACGTGGTCACCAAGATAATGAGTGAGAATGTTGACGTTAATTTTGGACTTGGAATGGAGGAGGACAAAGTAGAGGCCACCCTGGATTCCAAGGAGGAAGCCTTGCGGGAAATCTTTCAGAAGGCTGATCACCTACGCCTCACAACTCTTAAAGCCGTTATTCACATTTTGACTCCAATCCAGGCCGTCCATTTCTTGATTGCTGCAGCCGAGTTACACTTGAGGCTTCATGATTGGGGGAAAAAGCGAGATGCTAATCCTACCTCGGTACAAGTAGAAAACTAATTTTTCATGAGGTATCTGCATTACACTTTAATTGATAATAGATACACATAAAAATATCTGTGTAACGGAGCAAAAAGTAGCTGTTTGGTGTCTACTACAACTATATATGGGCCAAACCGCCCACCATCCAATTGGCAAATCCACTATCCCATGCATTGATTAATGTATTATCTATTTGATTTTCTGGGGCAAGCTGCATTTATGTGTCTCGTGCCGAGTGAGTAGATATATGTATTACTGAAAACCAAGCATCAGCTAGCAACCTGAAATTGAATCTGCTAAGTGCTAAGGTCCAATCTTGTTCATGGCATGTGCAGCCACCACTTCCCGGCTGCAAATGTTGACAAAACATGAAACGTCACTGTGAATTGCATTTCATTACTCTCTCAATATTCATTTCCATCGTACGCAGAAAACGAGAACCAACTTGTGTACTACAAACAAAACCCATTTGTCTTTACGTAAGTAATTTGATTCATTTCCAAGCAAACGCTATGACATTAATTTTTTATTCTTATTCATCTCACAGTTTCTCTACCATAATTTAATTTAATTTTAGAAATTTGATAAACAGATGAGGTTACATATCTCCGCGTAGGATTCATAGGGATATGTGAAGACGTAGAATTTATCAACACATGGGGCGGAATTTGGATATTCCACACATAGGGGTATTCTGAAGTTATTTGAAACCAAGCATTCAAACGCTTGCTTTCCTCATTAATTAACTCTACGTAGTTCCAGCAGTTGATAGTGTTTTAGTTATAAAGATTCAGTAATAACAAATAAAATTACAATAAATATTTCCAAAATATCACCATTTAACATCACGTATTTAATAACATAAACATTATTTGTTAGTTATAATGAATCGTTTAAATAAGGGGTTAATTTAATATATTTAGTTAACTTTTTATATGAATACTGTAATATCAGTTTGTTAATATTTAATTTATTGATTATACAGTAGTGATATGTAAAAAATTTATACGTTATAATACTATATATCAACAAGTTGTCTTTTAACAATTATTAACTATATATAGAGATTATCAAGTTATTAAAAGTAAAGCAACTACTCCTTGGAAGAAGATTTAATAAGATAATCAAGTCTTTCGACTGCACTATTATAATGCTATTGTGCTAGTTTGTGAGAGAGTAATCATCAATCATCACCTCTACTTTTTACTTAAATTTCACTCATACAATACTTTTATTAATTTTTTTTTTCTATTATCCTTAAGTTATTGAAAAACCTCTTCTAAAGTCCTTCATGTTTTCTGTCAGTTAACAATAAATGGAAGAGCATTTGTTAGTTGTTTTCTTATATTTCTAAATAAAAAAATTATAAATCCTTGTAGTTAGGTATTATTACACTATCCCTCAATAGGTTTCATTAATCCTCACAAAACCGCCTACTAATATTGGAGAGATTTCTACCAATCATGAGAGCTAATCGATTCTTTAGTAAACTCAGGAGTGGTAAGTGTTATTTAGCATAGAGATAAACTTGATATTTCAATGAAAAATACGTTAGCAAGAGATTTTGTGATGGTTAAGATTAAACTTAGGGCTGATGCTGTAATAATGCCTAATCACTGGGGGCTCAAATTTTTTTTCTAATTAGTTATGTTATAAAATATTAATAATTTAGTAAAGATAAAATATGAATAAATATGTAAATATAAAAATAAATAAAAACTATCAAAACATAAGTTTTGAAAAATAATATTGTTAATAAAAATTATATAATAAGTAAAAAACTTAATTCATCATTTCTAAATATGAATAAGACATTATTTGTATGTTGCAACTCTTAGTTTAACTCTTGGTATTTATTTCAAGGGTAATTTGATTATTTAACTCAATTTTATCTTCTAAAAATTAGTCTTCTCTTTATATTTGTGATTAGGGTTAAAATGATAAAGTTGTTGAAATATGAAGGTCAATAAATATTGACTAACAAAAAATATAACTGAAGGACCTGAGAAGAGATTTTTCGAAAACTTAGGGATGGTGGAAAAGAAAAATGGCAAAAGTCCTATATGAGTGAAATTTAAGCAAAAGGTAAGGTTGGTGATTGATAATTACTCATTTATGAGAGCATGAAGTTTTTGAACGGTGAGTCCGGGAATTATAAGAAATAGCCAAGGGGGTCAATTGAAAAATAGTAGATTTTGAAAATTTTATAATTGGTCTGACCAAACTTATCCCTTTGAACCAAAATACTTCTATCTATATTAACTCACAAACTCACTCCATTCTCTATAATTCAAACACTTTGAAACAAAACCCAAAGACCCTATTTGCCAATAGATTCTAAAAATTGTATCTTGAAATAGAAATAGGTTAGATTTGTGTTTGATAATTGTTGGTGATGCATTTTGGAGTTGATTGGAGTTATTTTTCTGGTTTGAAGTGTTAAAAAGCTATCAGAAAACACAATCAGTACCAAAGAAGATGAAGAGGGAATCACAAACTATGGCGGTCTGAGCATGAGTCACTTGAAATTGGACCGTTGCTCACTTGAAATTGAACTGTGGCTTACTTGAAATTTTTTGAATTAGACCATGGATCTTTTTAATGTTAGACCAAAGTTAAAGAATGACTCACTTGATAAATTGGACCATGATCACTTTCCTTATAATACAATATAAGAAATAAAGCACTTACACTAATATTATTATTATTAGTCTAAAGTTAAAAGACATAATCAGTCTAGAGGTTGAAAAACTTGAAATTCTCTACGAACAAACTTTGATATCAGACTCTGTCTCCCTTTAATACCAGACCGTACCTCAAGGTCTGAGACAGACCATGAGTGATTACGATTTGAACCAGATCGTGAGCCATGGTTTGGCCATGGTCCGATAGCCAAACCGTGGCTCATGATCCGCACTTCATTTTCTCTGGTCCCGACTATCTTTTTAAGCAATTTTCAACACTTTTAATTGCAAGAACAACTCTAATCAACTCCAAAATGCATCACAAACAAGTATCAAATTGAAATCTAACCTATTTCTATTCCAAAACATAACATCAAAACCTTGATACCCATTCGAACTCAAATCAAATAAACCCGTAAAACCCGTTCTCATCAATACAAGCATTAATACATAAATAAAAAATGAATATGTTGTCATTTGGTTTGCTTTCAAATTATATGAGATTTGTCGTGTGTAACTTAGAGAAGAAGAGAGAAGATGAAGTTGAAGGCCATGGATTAGAAATGGTTTGAATGGAGAGAGTTCAAATAAGACAAGGGTAGTTAAGAAAACACAAGTGAGGTTAGTTAGACAAATTATATAATTTTGAGAGCCGACTATTTTTCAATACACCCCATTCCACTTGGCTATTTCTTTAATTCTCCATATGAGTTGTGGTTGGTTTATAAAAGCAAGAGCAAGAAATTTTTGAACCAATGCTTCTTTTTTTAAGCTAATTAATTTCATTGAAGGTAAAAGTAAAATTGATTGTTTATTAGGAAAGAAAAGACATTAGTTTCAAAATACCAAAAAACTGGTTTTATCAAAACAAAATTCTTTTTTATTAAAAAAAATAACAATCACTTTCTAATTGAAAACCTATTTCTTTTGTTTATCCCAATACAAAACTTTGGTTCTAATAAAAGTTGATTTTTTTCTTTATATTAATAAAGAAATATCAATTTTCGAAAAATATAATTCTAGATCCTCGACATAACATATTGGTTAATACTTTTTTAATCGATTGTCTAAAAAACAGACTTTAATTAAATGATATTTATTTAGTTTCTTGTCCTAGTGTGCATAATTTTCAAGACCGTATCTATTGGTTGGCTATTTCAAAAAATCTGTATTTATATCTCAAAATAGACTTAACAAACTTTCATCTTCAAGTTGAAGTACCTGAAAATCATTTTTCTACAATTCTTGATTATTTTTTAAACTTAGCTTCACAACCCTAAAATTCTTATCCACTATGTAGCAACTCTAAGTATTTCGTGAAAACTGCACTTACTAGGAGGTTTTTTGCAAAACTAATTTTTTTGTTTCAATTCTAAACTTAATAAGCCTTCATTCCCAAGTATTTTGGCCTTGCGTAAAAATTTTAGTGAATTTTAAAAGTTTTATGTTTATTTACATGGAAATTGTTGTGTTAAGGAGGTTAATTTGTGTGAACTTAGGAATAGATTGTTTGTGTGTAAGGATTGTATTGGAATGGAGTTGGATGTATTGGACCTTGGATGAGCCGTTATGATATGGGTCCAAGGGGAATACAAACATTGAGGTTCTAGTGTTACGTCTTGGATGAGCCATTATGATATGGGTCTAAAGAAAACATTAGAATGAGGAATTTAGTTATTATGCGTATATGATACACTTGTACATGGATAGAAAATGTCTTGTGCTAGATTTTATTATTGGTTGGTGGATGATGTTTGATTGTCTGAATGTGTGAGTGCTTGTCTTTGAATGTAAGTTTAAAATTTTCCTTTGGGTTGTGTCACTCACCATTTCCTCCACACATATACAAGATGGCGTGCAAGCTACTAATGTTCACGAGTTTTCTTAGAGGATTTAGATGTTGTCATGTGTAGTGCTTTTTGAAATGCATTTTGGGTTTTAGCCTATCCCATGAGAGATTTTTTTATTATTGTTAGTGAGGTTGATGTAAGGCTTAGACTTAGACAATTATATATGTATAGTTTGGATGATGTATTAGACTATGGTACTTGATATGTACAAATTTGTATAACCATAATTCAGGAAATATTATTATATGATAAATTATATTGTGTACTAGCTTCGAACTTAATTTATGGATATGAAGTTGGAATATTTTTTTATTTAAAAAGAAAAACCATTTATTTCACAATTTTAGTCACACTCAAAGTCTTCATACAAGGGATTTTGAGGCGTGACGTTTAGTTATCAATTCAGTTAATTGATCAGAATATGAAATAATATGTCAATCCATTATTATTAAACAAGTACAACTAGTATGTATGAGTTGGCGATCAGAATATATATGGATAGAATTTATAGCATGATCTCGCAAAACAAGTAATTTTAAAATTTAATTATTAGAAAGACAAACATTAAATGTTTGATTAATTAAACATTACAAATAATATATTAGTCATAGAGATTTGTAAAACCCTTAAGGCAATCTTCCTTAAACCTTACAATATTATGAATTCCATAACTATAGAGTAATACTCTCTATCTTATAGATCTTACAATCCCAACTAGTCAAGGTATTGACCTTTATACTAAAAGTCTTACTTTCTACTCTAATTAAATATTGTAGCTTGCAAGCTAGAGGTATACTACATTCTCAAGATTAAGGTAGGTATGTCCAAGTTGCTCTGATGTATAGTTTATATCTTAGTCACGGTAGTTATACTGAAGTATAAACTTCACATGACCCTTGTTCAATATATTCATAATACATAACTGTCTTCGTTTTAAAGTCTCTATTTTAATGATTTAAGACTTATCATCCCTATAGAGGTAAATGACACCACAACCTTGTCCAAACAGAGAGCCCAACTCTGCTTATAGGTTGTGAACTTAATTTGAGCTATGTTAAAATTCTTTGTCTCCCATATATGACATATAAACAAGAACTTTATCATTGTTCTAGTTCTGGATCCTTGATTATTGATGCAAAGAAGAGATATGAAAAATGATTGCATAAAAATAACTTTTATTTATTTTATAATTTTTTAAATATGCTATAAGATTAAATATGTCTTACTCTTAGAGCATATTTCTAATAGCTAGGTTGGGTTCCTATATGGAACCACAAAATACCAAGCTCCCATGATTGATTCGCAATTTCATATTATCTCATAATACAAGTGGCCTCGATACACTAATTTTAGTCGAAGCTACTACAAGATCAAAATTGCACTCTTGAATTACATGTATGATTATGTATAAGTTTATGTAGAGCTAAAATGATACATATGGCAATAGGTTTGCATATGTACCTTCACAGAATACCATAATTGAGAGCTATATCAAATCACCATTTTACCCCTCACAATTACTTCTTGTCCCTTACAACAAAATATCATCTAGGACAAAATATGTTTATCTTTTATCTCCACTGGTTTGAAGTAACTATTCGATTGAGCCATTATCGAATACTCGGCCAAGATTTATTATCCAAGTACTTGATATTTTTAGAAGTTGATATTCTCTAGTGTGATTCAATATCCATTTGTCGATATTCTCATGTCAATGGATCTACAATCATCCAACTAGCTAGGGTTGATCTAATTGATAGATATATCTCTCCTTTTATTCTAGTCAAAGCAATTGGCCCATGGACACAAGGTGCATAAGACATTTCAAGATTAAGATAGATATGTCTTTATTCTTTGGTCGTGATATTTAGGTTTTGGTTAATAGCATTACAATTGAACTGTAACATCATCTGCTTTTGCCTCCAGAGTCAATACCCTGATGGTTCTTACTAAGGCATGAAACAAGGAAACTTTCTCCAGATAAAGTGTCCAACTTATCTCTATGTTTTGAACTAGTTTTAGTTTGATAAAATAATCTTGTCTCATATGTATAAACTCTTATACAAATGACTTTTTATTCTCTTTGAGCTATGGAATCTTTGATATTCTATAATTAAGTTGAAACTAAAAAAGATAATTATAATATGCATTGAATCTATATATTAAACAAATTCTCTTTTATTACATATGAGAAATGTATCATACATATGCTTTTAGGACACACTACAAGAATTTTGACTTTTTACTGTGTTTCAAAAACGTTATAAACAACCTTTTATAGCATTTTTGTAAACATTGTGGGTGACGACGTTATAAATAAGATTCCACAATTACAACATTTTTTGCAGCGTTTATTAAACATTGTAAACAAATTCCTTTCACAGCATTTTTAAAACACTGTAAACAAATACCTTTTACAGCGTTTTTTCACCATTGTAAACAAATGATGTTGAACAATTATTTGCAGTATTTTAAAAGTGCTGTGAATGGCCATATGAATTTTTATATTTACAACATTTTTTTAATATTATAAAATATTATTAACAGCGTTTTTAAAACACTATAAAGTACAAATCTGATTTTATAATATATTTAGTGAAAAATATTGAGACCTTTTATGCTTCTGCTATTTCAATAGCCATGACAAAAGTGAACCAGTAAAAATACAAGGACAATTTTAAGTGGTTGACTACAAATTTGATCATAATCACCATATATATCCAACTGGATAAAGAGCTAAAACCTGATATAACAGCAAAATTCTCCACAGTCAGGACAAAGATAGCTAAATTTGCATTGCCAACAAATATTAAAAATGTCTCATAGTAAAACTACAGTTAACCAAGGTTTAAACTGGAGAAGCAAAAAGCTCAATTACTATGAAGAACCACCATTTGACATATGTGACAGGGTGATGGATCTCAGTTTTTCATACGCATGAAAACAGGCATTAGCATTGTCTGACAGGGCACAAAACAGCTCAGGTAAGCTTATCTTAAGAGTCCCTATACACTTTTCTCTTACTTGAATGCAAAGTCTATTGTGAGCTTCAACTTCCTCTGCCAACCTCTTCCTCAAGCTCTCAACCATAAATTCCCTCTGGAAAACAGGATCCTTTGTATTTGCATCTTCACTCTTTACTATTTCTAATTCATCAGCTGCGTTTTTCCACTACGTATACTTGTGGTGCCATTGATCATATGCTTGTTTCATCTTCAAATCGGGCATCTTGAATCAAAGGGTTAGGAGCCCTGCTCGGAGGAGACCCACTAAAAACGGGGTAGAAGATGCTACCTTGAATGCAGATTGTTCTGCCTCATAACACTCTTGTAACAATAAACAAAAACAAAATTGAATCAACCAATAGCATCATATTTTACAACACCCATTAAAAATAAAACAAACAATAAAAGAACGCATGCCAAAAAACAAGCAAAACAAATATATTCTAGAAATATAAGGTCAAAACAATACAAATCAAGAAGAATATTTAGAAAAAAAAAAAAATCAAATTTTAAAAGATTATCTTCATGAGAATGATGTCTAGAAGTTCTGCCCCGGCTTTTGAATCAGACACGTCAATTGGATGGCTGCAATCAAACCAAAACACTAAGTTAAAACAAATTGAAAAAGGTAATCATAAACTTTACAAATCCTTGAAACAAAAATTTACCTCAATTGCCATCTCAAGGGCCTGATAGGATTATTAGCCAAAACCCTAACACGACGAGGCTTGGGTCAAACAACAGACTCCCTATGACTTGAGAAGCCGCGCATCTCCTCATGAGCACCGAAGGCGTTCTTCTGATGATAGAATTGATTCATCTTCAAAAAAACCACTTTAACTCAGCAGAAAAATGCCTAACCATGCAAAATCAACCAATAATTGTCAGTTTCATTCATCCAATATCACAAGCATATAAAAATTTAAATTCAATTCATACATCTGTTTGGATGCATAAGAAATTCCACAAAGAAATCATTGAACTGCCTCAGCAACCAAACCGATAAAAATAATAAGAAAAATCACGAAATGTTCTCATCCTATTAACAGATTTAGATGCTAACCTTTGAAAAACAAAACCTTGAACTACTTGCATCCACTAATCAACTACAAAACTCCCGTTAAAAAAAAAAACAAAAAACAAAAAATAACTAAATAAAGATTATTTAATTTCTATGTGCAGCCAACTTGTGCAATTTATATATCGACTGTACAATGTTCAGAATATGAAACCGGATTCAACATACCTTGAGTGAGAGGGACTTCTTTACTTCTTCCACCCTATCCTCAACATCCTCTCGATGCTTCTTATCTGACTCATTCATGGTATCTGCCCATTTTATCTTCTCTTGAATTGATACGAGTAGCTTATCTGACGTAGTCAACATAAGTTTTCACTCATAAAAAGATGTTAGGAACAAAATCCCAGCCAAATTTTCACATAAATGTGATATACAATGGAGAGGTCAGATATTGACATCTTTAAAAATAAATTAATTGAAAATCATTATTAAGAGGCAGAATGTAACTCCAACCCACTAGCTAAAAATGCAAAGGCTTAAAACCTATTGCTGAAGAACATAAAACATCCATCACAAAAGGGAAATTAAAAAGTATCTAGTATGAGATTATATCAACTACAAATTATGTTGGGTATCAAGGTGAGATTTGCAACGGAATTTTTTGTGATTATGCGCAGAGTAAATCTGTCTATTAGATGCTAATTAACTGCAGATTCTTTAACGATTATCCTGAAAAATAAAATAAAAAGCCATAGAGTTAGTAACACTACCAGTTTGATAGTGTCTGTATCATTCCCAACTGTCCAGGCCTCAGATCCGTCCCAGCAGCAAATTGTACCTACATTTTACGCAAGCAGTAGTCTGGTCATTTTCTACTCATAAGAGTAAAAAACCTAATGATGATAAGCTCATACCTCAAAGCATCTTCGTAAAAAAAAATTAACACATTTTCCTAATTTCTTTTTCCAATTTTCAACTACGGAACTCCCATAAAAAAATAAAAAAATAAAACCAAACAAAATCGAAATACATGCAGAGAGCACGTGTAACCACCATCAGATTCTTCAAATTTAAAGCGATTAAAGAGGAAAATAAAGCACAGTAAAACGCCTAAAATAAAAACAAAAAAATTATTATCAATATCTAGATCTTTACAACTATATGTGGTAACCGGATTTTCAGAAACAGTAATTTAAGAGTGTAATTAAAAGATTTTAAAATTAAAAATTATAAAAGTATATATTTTTGGTATATACGGGATGACACGGACGTGATAATATCGTGTATAGGAGTATTCGGAGGTTTTCGGGAGTTTTCAAAATTTTGGACTAAAAATAATTTTACGTGGTCTAATGGATTTTTCGCCTTTAGTGCTTGATGTTCATGCTTTGAGGACCACGTGAATACGAAATAGATGAGGACGGGTCGGTGATGACGTCTTTAGTGCCTGATGTTTATATGACCGTTGAAGGTTTGAAAAATTATATTGGACTCCCAAAACCCAAAGTCTATATAAATAGCATAGGAGTCCAAAAAATTTAGAAAATCGACAAACACCCCCGGTCACCGGAAATCGTTGCCTCCGATGACTGTTCATATTCCCAACTAGTTAGCCGTCATGACCGGTGGCAACAGAAAGCTCTCGGCCTCCTAATCTCGGTGGTGGTCCTCATTCTCCTGTCCGATACTGGAAACGTCGTAGATTAGGTTGAGAATGTTCGCCTGCGTCGACTTTTGATCGATCGATTTTGGCATCGTCAGCCCCTGACACCTGTGGCAATCGACTTCTCTCGGTTGGACGAATCCAACAGTGGCCTCTTATTATCGGTCCGGTGCGTGGATCGTCGGTAACAAGCTCCGATAGTCACCGCCTCCCCTAACGCCGATCTGCCCTTTTGGCCGTCACCAAGCACTATCGTTGGTCGGAACAAGTCCCTCTCGCCGAGGCGGTTTCGGTGGTGTCTTTCGATTATGGTTCCTGACCGTCGATCGTGTTCTTTGATGATTGAAAGTGAGAGACGGTTGTCATGGAAATTACCGTCGACCCCCTCAGCTTGTGGACTTGGCAATTCACCTACCATTGTAATACCCCTACAGCTTTGGATCTTGGCAGATACACCTCCACCACATGTGCTGCGTAAGGACCCCAAGGGTTCTCAGGTTAGCAATCTCACCCCCATTTAGTTAATTTTAGATTAACCTTTAATAGTTTATAAGTTTACATTAACGCCTCAGAGATGAAAATATCATTTTAACCCCCGGTTCCAGTTTTACATGTTTTGACTTCGTAACTTCGAGGACTCATCCGAGACATATGGATTCACAATACGGATGAGAAAAAAATCGAGAAAGAGGTCTGAGAGACGGTTCAGATATCGACGTAGGAATTTCTAATCGTACTTTTCTATTATGATTAACGAGTAGGACGTTAGATGGATTGATGGATTAGGATGTTACAAGCGCGTGTATGATTTTATGGAGATATGGGAATTGGGCGGACGCATATGATTATGTCACCGAAGTGTGAATACGGAGCGGATTAAGGATGATGGATATAATATGTGTTGATAAGTGAGGATATGACTAGAGTACGAGGATACATAAGTGACGGTATGATATGAAATGGACGATACACGAGTGATACGCGTGTGTTCGTGGGTTACAAAATGGGCGAGATGGATAGGAAACTAGCGTTACGGTACTCGTGCGTCACGAGATGATTGAGATATGGGAGGTATTTGAGAACGTGTCCAAGAACATGTCTGTGAGTAATGGGACACATGGGATATGGATTGTACGAGCGGACCCCGAATTAGCCTAGTCGAGTGTACAATAAATCTGAGGGGGAGGTATTCGATTAGGTTAGGGATTACCCTACCGTGTGTGCAAGATCCCAGTATGATAGGAATTACTGTGCTATTCATGAGCAGGATCCCAGTACAATAGGGATTGCCATGCTATTGGTGAGCTGGATATTGGTGTGATAGGAATTGCCATGCTATTGGTGAGTTGGCTCCCGATGTGATAGAGATTGTCGTACTATTCGTGAGCAAGATCCCAGTACGATAGGGATTACCATGCTATTGGTGAGCTGGATCTTGATGTGA
>JANLJB010029190.1:0-13846 GCA_026212285.1 Bursera cuneata | reverse complement strand
ATATATATATATATATGAGTCAGTGCATGCAGTTTGATATTGATGATCATCACTTGAGTTGCCTAATATTCCTCTTCAACCTACCTGGATTTGTTGAATGCATCTGACCATATACGCAGAATAAATTAATTATTCTCCCTGTGGATCACTGTGCTCTCTATCAATGGATTCTATTAATTTTGAAGTTGTTATGTGACACTTATTGCGACATGCGGGCGCTAGCTCTGTTAGGTGTCAATAAATTCTGATCCTGGCTACTAATAATTAATATATATCAATATTTTGAATGCAGTGGAAACTTTTGGTTTGATCGTGTTTAGCAATCTCTAGCTAGGTAGTAATTTTTTATTTTGATTTTGATTTTGATTTGGTGATAACCAAAAGAGCTAGAGGCTGCTGCTTGTTAATTTGATCCTTCTAAATAAAGATAGAAAAGCCACGTAGTAAAAGCCGCGTGGACATGTCGGCCAGCCTGAAGACAAATCAAACCGAAGGGGGTCTCCTGTTGAACTTGCTTGGTTGTTGGCTCTCTTTATTTTCCTCACGTACTGTCCTCTGTTCTGTCCATATTATATATTATATGTTATATATATATTGATTAACGCTAACGCTAAGTTTCAGTTGGCAACTTTGGTCTTCTAATGTACGTTTCATACCTAGCAAATGGGGAGAGATCACGGAGAGGATCACCACTCATGTTCATCGTCAATAGATAGCACTAGCAGCAACCACCCTCCTGTTCTCTCTTCGTCTCTCGGCGTTTCATCAAGTTGTAATAACATAGTTAGAAATGGTTACGGCCGTGACAACATCTGTGATACGAGAAGAGATTTGAGCACTGATCTACGACTAGGTCTAAGCATCTCACCTTCCCACAATGACGTTTGCTCCACTTCAACACAAAGGTTCGCAATCTTTCTTATTTAATCTCCTTGTCAACGTATTCAGAATCAGATATATTATTACTCTTCTTCTGTGTAATTGTTTCAATAAACAACCCATCTTCATGATCAGCTAATCAAGTAGCTAATAAGCATCAATAAAACTCGATCGATCGGATCCATGGCCTTCTCCTTAAGAACTGGTATACACATTTATTGACATGTATTCTTTCATTTGTAGATATTTGCTGATCTTGGTTTAAGAGAGTAAGTTGTCATGCATAGGCTATCTTTTATGCCAAGGGCATTTGGGCAGGATTTTATGATCGGAAATTCAATCTGACATATCATACAACATATATTGAAACTTAATCTTTTCTCTTAATTGCAGAGAGCAGCGGCTTGACTGGCCGCCTATCAAACCACTTTTGAGAAGCACACTCGCAGGGAAAGCCGATAACCAGCAGCAGCATGCCTCATTATTTGTGAAGGTTTACATGGAAGGGATACCAATTGGCAGAAAATTGGATCTCTTTGCGCATGAGGGTTACAATGCTCTCATTAAAACACTTGGCCATATGTTCAGAACCACCATTCTCAGTAAGTATATATATATATACACACGCGTATATTTCATGTATAAATAATTAATATGACACTGAAGAGGGAAAACGTCTAATACACGAAATGATCAACAGGTCCTGATGATACTGACGGGGTTCATTCTGCTGGGAAATCACACCATGTGTTAACCTATGAAGACAAAGAAGGAGACTGGATGATGGTTGGAGATGTGCCTTGGAAGTAAGCATGCATTAACTCCAAATTAATTTCTTTTTTCTTTTTTCTCTTTTCTCTCATCATAAATTAATCAATTAGATTAATTATTTAGTGCTCTTCTTCTTGGCTTGAATAGGATGTTTCTGAGTACAGTGAAGAGACTAAAGATAACGAGAGCAGACAGATGCTAGCTTAGCTTAGCATAGCAAAAAGGATATTCATATAAACTCTTCCCAAATGCAGTGTCATGTCTCCTTCACTACTCTACACGTTACACTTTTGCTTTTGGTATTGCTGGGAACTCTATAGTCCTCATATACCAACTCATAAAATAAAGAGGATTAGTATTAATGTACAGTACTCATCTTTTACACCAATGAGATATATATATATATATATATATATATATATACATTTATTTACTTTTTACTAAGATACATATAGTTGTTTTAAATTTCTAGTTTTTGGAACTTGTTTAATTAATTAAATTAAATTAATTAAAGAAAGAAAGAAGTGGGCTTATTGGGTTGGATAAATCTGTGAGTGAATTATAATATATATTTGATGTTGGTAGCTTGATGTGTTAAGTGGATGTGTGGTCATCGCATTTGCTCCCTTCCTAAGTGCTACCTACCTCAATTCATCATTATTGCTGGCTTATCTAAATAAATTAATCATATATGGTTCGTGAAGTTGTGACTTGTGATTGTGAATGGTCTATTTCGATATAAGAACTCATTTCTTGAGAGAATGAATCCAGACCCGCCCCGTGAACTCAGCCGAGTGGAGGCCATGATCATGCTTGTGCGTATCTAGAATTATTATATCAATCTAGGATCATTCATTTCCGATGCAAACTGAGACTGTCCTCCCACCACTTTTAACCAAATTTTCCTTCCAACTCCATGCCGGGCCAAGGCTGCTTTAAGTTTTATCGTAGCGGTGCCGGTGAACAATGAAATCTTAATCAAGTGATCGATGACGTATCATGCGTGGGTTGATGTGATATTGTACAATTGGAGGATTTGTTATTCATTTTATTTTGAAAGATAAAATACGATAAAAATTAATAAATCATATTTTAAAAATATTAAATTTATTAACCAACCAACTTCAATTGTTTGTATATGTCACATTAACATGATGATCTAATATTAACCTTTTTATATATTGATCATATTTGTTACAAAAAAATAATATTTTACGTACAAAATTTTACATGAAAAGTTAAATAACATAAAATAAATTAAAGAATAAATAGCATAATTCAGGTAAATAATTCGATAATAAAATAATAATTTTATAATCATTTATCTCTTTGTATAAAAAATATTTTAAGAATAGTACTAATGTGCGAGAAAATCAAAGTCCAATCGTTTAAAATGGACTGGGCTGGCCCAGTGTTGAGCATTTCCTGGACTGGGCTGGGATGGGCTGGGCTGGAGGAATAGAATATATGGGCTAGTTTATTATAACTGTGTAGACAGATTTTACTAGGTTCCAGTTTCCGGCGAGTCGTAAGTGGTGCGGATTCTGGAATTTGGAAGAAATGAAACTGCCGGCAACGTCGTCGTCAAAAGCTCCGGTTAAGTTCAGAATGTAAGTTTTCTTTAGAGTTTGTTATTTCAATTAAGATGTAGGAACATTGTGTTGTGAGTGAGTAATTAATCAATTTAGGGATTGTAAGGCCAACCGCCGACAACTTAGTACCAATTCGATTGGACATAGAAACCGAAGGCCAGCGATACAAAGATGCTTTCACATGGAACCCTTCTGGTAAGGCCCTCTTATTAATTATTATTATTACTTTCTTTTTTTGTTTTTTTAAGAAAGAATTTAACGTTAGGTTTTATGAGATTCAAAGATCCCGATTCGGAGGTGGTGGTGTTCGCCAAGAGGACCGTAAAAGACTTGAAACTTCCTCCGCAGTTCATTACACAGATTGCTCAATCCATTCAGGTGTAGCTACACTTTTCTCCCTTTTATTTCAATTTTGCTCCATTTAATATTATCTTTATTTTTTTTAATTATTATTCGTATTGTTTCTTCGGCTCCATACCAGTCCCAGCTTACTGAATTTAAATCTTACGAAGGCCAAGACATGTACACGGCTGAGAAAATGGTCCCCATCAAGGTTTACTTTTATTACTTTCTTCTTTACTCTTTCACTATTACATAACTATCTCATATCAATAACGATGCTTGTTTCTTCTTCTCAGCTTGATCTCCGAGTTAATCATACTCTTATCAAGGATCACTTTTTGTGGGTATAAACAGAAAATTCTTGTTGCATTCTTTATTTCTAAATCATGTTTTTTTTAGTAATTCTATGTACAAAGCCTTGTATTTATTTGCTTATAAAGTGATGTTAGATTAAGTGAGTGTAAGGTGAATATATGTAAGTCAAAACAATACTTAATGCCACATCAGTTTCTATACAAAGATTTTGTATATATAGCTGTACTTTTTCTTTTTTAATAATATCACTCCTACAAACTTTGTATACGAACTGATGTGTCATAAAATAATTAGGACAGTGAATTAACAAAGTCAAATAATTTAATGTCGAGCAATGACACATGAATAAATGAGTAACGCTACATCAATTGTCTACAAAGTTTGTAAGAATAGCATCACTCGTGTTTGTTTATCTTCTACCATCTCTTTTGGATTTCAGGACTTGAACAATTATGAGAGTGATCCTGAAGAGTTTGCTAGAACCTTCTGCAGAGATATGGGTATTCAAGACCCTGAAGTTGGGGTAAGGTTAAATCAATCGTCATAAGACGTATATAGTTAGCTTCTTAGATAGAAATAGTTTATTTACTAGTTCTTTGGCTTGTAAACACCCGTCTTCTCTACTCTCTTGTGGGTGTTGCTTATCTAATCAAACATACTTTTATGTTGAGTTCTTGAGAACTTATTTATACCCAACATAAACTTTAGCTTATTCTTTGCAGCCTGCAGTTGCCTTTGCAATCAGGGAACAGCTATATGAGGTGGTTTAACTACTTGTTTGAGTTATCATGTGCCTTTGTTTCTTCATAACTTTACATTTGTTATGGATAAATGGCAATAAATTGTTTTGATTTCTTAGTATATGTTTAAATTTTATGTTCTAGATTGCAATTCAGAGTGTAGCTTCAGCAAGAGAAATTAAAATAAGTAAGAAGGGTCGCCGGGGAGTTGAATATGTCTCAGCCAGGTGTGTTTTCATTGATTTTGTTTACTCTGTGTAGCTGTCAAAATAAGAAGTGGGATTTGAAAGTTATGATGTTTTGAATTCAGTTTAGAGCAGTATGAAATCTTGGACTTTTTATATTTGTCACTAACACAATTGTACTTTCTCTCCAACCCTCTCTCAGTAAAGCAGGTGGAAATGCTTTGGACTTGATGAAGTTATTCAGATATAATTCTAGTGTAGTTAGGTATGATTATCCATCAAAGAATCCGTAAATGACAACAGTGTTTCTTAATTTTGATAGCTTCTTTCGCTCTTTACTCCGGTTAGCTTTGTGTTATTAGTTGCTAATGCTATCTCTTCCTTTCTAATATGTTTGTCCTATTTCTATTGATTTAATCATTTTAAACTTTAATATAGTTTTCTCCCTTCTTTTAGTAATGGAACATTACAGTATCTACTAGCTATTTGTTATAGAAAAACCAAAGCCTAATTCAATTTGCACAGTTATGAGTACATAATTGGAAAATTTTGTGAATGAAAAGCTAATAGCTGGTTTGCCTCTTTGTGCTTCAATGCATCAGGAAAAGAAAAGAGTGGGATGTATATGAACCAATTGTTGATATTTTATCAAATGAGGAAGTGGATGCCCTCGAAGCAAGAGAGGAGAGAAACACCCGTTGAACTGATATAATAAAGTCGGTATGTATGGTTTTGTCAAAATTAGGCAGGGGAGAACTTAATGGACAAATGCTGTTGCGTTGTAATATATATATGTTGTAGCTACCTTTTTTTTTTTTTTTTTTTTACTATTTTTGTTTAAAAAATTTGGAGATGTTATTCTGTGTCTCCTGTGATGATTTTGAGGCGTAAAGTTTGTAACTGTTAGTTGTTTACCATCTTGATTTTTCTTTGACTTTCTATTCTTTACAAATGGTCTTGGGAATTTTGGCAACGAAAGTTGACTGCAGTGCGTACCTCATGATGGAGAGTTATGTATAACAGTCAAGAATCCATCCTTGTTGGTGTAAGATGTAAAGGCCACCCATTATCTTATATGATATTTATAATTCACCTAATCAGTTTTTCAGTTTTGTAATAGTCGTTATTTAGTGATGCATTCTTGATTATGCAATACTAGTAACTTTAATAATTGCTTTACAAAGTAGAAAAGACTGATTCAGTCGGTGGTTCTTCGATGTGTAACATTATCTCTCCCTGCCCTGGTCAATTCTGCCTTATAAGACTATCGTTGTAGTTGGGTATATTTTATAAAGCAAATCCTTGGGTTTCTTTTTTATGTGGACGGTGTGGTTTGGGATGAGAAGAGGATTAGATATGCGTCATGCCTCAACCTGAATGGTATTAGTAACTGATGACCATATTTCCCGATTTCATTGATTGGAAGCGATTTTGACTTGCGACTTCACAAAGTGGGATGGATCGAACTTCGAAGCTTTTTGGAGTGTGACAAAGCGAATGCGAGAGAAGCACGCAAGAAATTCTGCAGCGTGCATTACCTGAAGATAAGACAGTCATAAGCACCGAAAGCTGACATTTTTTTATCATTTTTGTTGTCATGTAGTGGGGCAGACTGCCAGACTCAGCTTTAACTCTGCTAATGACTGTCTTAAGGCCTTTTCACAACCGAAAAAAACAAACAACGTGAGGATAAGGTTTTCTATGTGGGCCTTGATTATACAAAAATGATGAATTATTCAGTGCATCACTCTTAGTTCTAAAACAAAGAAGATTAACAGCTTGTTTTAGTTCTAAAATGATGAATTATTCGTTTTCTCTTTAATATATGTTCAATTAAACACCGATCATGCCTTTAAATTTTGTTCAGTGAAACCATATTAGATGAGAATCCAAATCCTAAGTTTAGGGAGAGAGGATCATCTTTTGCTTAGGCTGCCTGCTCAAAAGCAGTTGGTTTTGAAGGTCTATTTCCTTATTGAGAGCACAGCTCGAAAACTTAACAAAGTCTTGATCATGTTCGTGGTTATGGTTATGATTTGATAACTTTGTTAACCCTATGTTGTCAATCTATAATTTGCCAAACTTTTATTCTCTTCGGAGAGTGAAAGGAGTTGGGATATGCAAACTCAAATGATTTTTCTGATTCATAATGTTTTGTTTGGCGCCATATATCCCAAGTTAGGTATTCAAGTTGCAAATATACGCATTTGACTTCCTTCAAAGTTTACTTTGTGGCACTTGTAGATTGGAAAAACTTGAAATCATGAACATACTCTAGTAGGGATATTTCAATTATCAGACTGAAGACATTCATGATTATTTAACTACTAAAGACAAGTAAAAATTGGCGGGTTTTTCAACTAATTTGTGATTGAGTTCTCCCTATTATCTCTTTCAATCTGCTAGAGAAAATTAGCATATTTGGGAGGAGATTCCTGTAGATCATTAGTGGGCGCAATTAAATGAATTTGAAAACAGAGCACAGCTCATTCACGACAGGGTGTATAATGAACTTGCAATTAGTATTTGATAGCTGCTCATATGTTGGCGTCTAATCATCAACCTCACCTTTTGACATGAGAAAACATTTACTTGTTTACATGAACATGCACATGTCGGTGTTCTCAATTCATAGTCGTCATCAAGGTGAAGTCTCCTTAATATATATTATAACGTTAGAAGAGATATTACCTGTATATAAATAATTAAACAAGTGTATATGTATATATCGAATTTGATGATACGCAGAAATGAATATAAATTTCCATTAAAAATCTCGCCGTGGTGTTTCATTCATCACGGGGATTCCCCTACAACTAGAATAATATCTTAATTGACATAATAAAAAACAAAAAATCAAAATACAAACTTCAACATTTCAACTGCCACCACCACTGAACTTTAGGGGCATCCTAAAAAACCTGCCTTCCAAGCTCCCATTTCTTTCTTCTTTTTTCTGAATTTTGGTTTGTGTTCATTTTGCACTCTTCAACAAAATGATCATTTGACCACATATATATGATTGATATCTACAATTAAGTGATACATATACCAATTAGATCCAGGCAAAACTTGGCCACGGCTACTGGTACATGCATAGATGTATATGCATGATGACTAAGATGAAATTTATATATGCATGGTGAGGTGGTGGCATATAGCTATATATATCGATCCTATTCATCAAGAGGTAACGTTGCAGGCTGCAGACTTGGATTTGTCAAGGATTGACCACATCACTTGGACATCTTCATAAGCACAAGCCATAACTTCACCATGCAGATCCATCACACGATTGTCATGCTCTGCACAGTCAATTTATACAAACACATATTGATTAATTGATTATGTTTATACATATATACATATGTGTGTGTGCGCGCGCGCGCGCGCAGTACTAGATGATGATTATTGATTAAATAGGTACCTGGCTGGGACTTCTTATCCCTTGCAGCAGTAGCTGGCTGCTGATTGAAGAAAGTACACGCCTTTCGAAAAGGGGATGTGATCGTTTTCTTCCAAGAAGCCATGTATGTATGTAATTGTAGAAAATTAAAGGGCTTTTCGCTAGTAAGTTGCAGAGGATCGAGAGGAAGATGGGGCGTTGAAGTGGATTATATAGAGGGAAGACAAGAGGGGGGGAGAGTGAGAGGCAAGATCCGTGAGATGAGCAAAGTCCAAGAGGAACATCACTACTTTTTAATTTTCTTATCTCATACTCAAAGTTCTTGGGGAGGCCGACTGCACTCAAGCACATGGGGCACGGTCCAAAACAGACCTCTACACGTGAATGCCTTTACTTTCTTCAATGTGACGTCCAACATTTATTTTGATATATAACTCATCAATAACATCAGTTAAAAAAGACCCATCATCATTACCATCTACTTAACTTAACATCAACATTCATGCTACATATATACATAGCTTCATTTTCATGAAGATCCATAGTATTGATACTAACCGGTCATGATTCATTCACTAATTGTTATGGACATACCCTGTTTTTTCTGGCTTACCAAGTGTGAAAATGGCATGTGTCATCACATGCATGTTTTAGTGTGGGGAGATGAGGATGGATGTGGGATTCAGACATGTGGGTCCAAAATGTTCTACTTTCAACATTTTTAATTTATGTACCTGTAACTGTAACTTTAACTGATCCCTCAACTCTATCCTCTAGGTAATTTATATTATTACTTTCTGTGGGTATCTACCCATATGATGAATGAATGAATCTGATAATTATGTGGCTTTAATTAACTTATCTAAAACCAAAACTTCGTCTGACAACATCGTATATTGTAGTCATCCTTCGATGCATGCAGGGAAATGCGCGAACGCAACAGTTCATCCCCCTAATCCCTGTTATTGCAAACCCACCTTTATAATATAGTACTGATCTCACAGACCAAAAAAGTATCAATTAATATCCTATTATGATTAGTAAGAAGTAATGTAGTGTTTGTAAGTGGTTTCCACATGACATGCAGCAGTCAATTCAATTGTTTTTCATCCACCAAAATGATTGTGTTTTCTTCAAGAAGACACGAAATGAAATAATATATACCCACTTGCTGCTGCTGCATCTACTAGTTTGTTCTTTGATTCAATCATGAAATGCTGTTTCAGTTGTATATGTGTTCATCTTATTACCCATAAACAAAGTAATAAGTTGTTGTTAGTACCCCACAGCAAAGGGGCAAAGCCAAAATGAAGTCGACGATATACTGGACAAAGAGATGATTAATGCAAGTGCAAAAGGAGAATACGGACTCCTTCCACGGCTAACTTCCCAGAACAAGAAAGCCAACACAAAAGTTATCTATATCTCAATCACTTGCCCGCACCACACATTTCATATCATATCATATCATTTATCATATGGGCATCTGCTGCTGCTTTTCCTGTCCCTTAAAGTATAGGATGCGGGACCGCTACGTACCCTTTAAATTTTAATATATTCATTTGGTTTTGCCTGTTGCCTAGATGCAACTAAACCCAGAATTCAAGCCTTAAACAGTGCTTGCTAGTCAAAAGTTGATGTTTAGTTAACTATATATTAATCTACCCCTTACCAAGATGATAAGCCACAAAATCAACACTTTTAAACTTTCAATTCTTTTCAAGAAGAGCTTATATTTATAGGGGAGAAATTGACTAGTTTCTGCAGCCCCCATCCAGACTATCAGGACTGGAGCTATGAATCTAGCCACCTTCACTAGCTTATTAATTAATGAAGGAGGTGCAATTGTTGCTTTGAATAGTTTTTCATTTATGAGCCGTTATATGTATATAATTTAGAAAAAGAAACTATATATTATATCATGTTAAACTACTTTAAATTAGAAAAGCTTAGGAAAGAATAAATTAGATATGTTGAATATTGAACTCCCACGAGAAACTTGCATGAGTATATGTGTACCATTAATTAGGCTATATTGGTCTTATCATAATTTATCAATTCGAGGGTCTTTGGAGACCTGGAGAAGCCAAGACCCTTGTAGCCTTGACTCGATTCTCTTCCAAGTTCTAACCCTTGACTGGATTCCGATGAGTTCAGAATCTTCTTGTGAGATATTTGATTAAGAAGCTTATTGGCTTATTTAATTAGTTATATTAAGCTATATATGGCCAAATTGTTCTATGACCCTCAAGCAAAGCTTGTCGACTGAATCAAATTCCCCGGCAGTAAATCAAAAGCCATTGATTTCAGTTTGAGAGTCAAGGACTGCGTTTCAACCTTGAGCATTTTTCTCAAATTTCAAACTATTTGTACAGTGGAAACAACTTGGTAATTGTCTTTTCATCCTCAATCATTAAGTATTAGAATGCAAAGCACTACAAGTTTACAGAGCTTGACGTGTGCTACTTGGAAAGCAACGTAAAATGAGTGGTGAATATAAAAAGTAAGTGGTAAAAAGACATGTGACTACGAATTACTCTTACATGAGTAATGGCGGTGGAGCTCAAGTATAAATAGAGCTGGTGGGTTCATTTGCAATCAATGCATAACTATAAGCAAATTGTAATAGAGCCTTCCACTCGAATAGTGTTGCATGGTACAACTTTCAAGTTCTATCGATTACACCCTCTTCCACTAAACACTACTCAACAATCACTTTCCACCAAGGTGATTAGAACCTTGAAAAAATCACACCCCAAAAACTAACTATTAAGGTGGGAGAGCCACCGAAGCAATCACATCCCAAAAGCTAGCTATTGAGGTAGGGGAACCTTCGTAGTCTCGGTGCCCACGCAGGCTGGCTGTGCACTAATCCTTTGACTAGTCCCTAACGAATACTGTAATATCGGCGTTACCACCTGCGCCGCAGAATTGTAAGGAGAGACATGATATAGGCTCTAATACCAATCGATAAGAACCTTAAGAGAACCACACCCCAAAAGTTAGCTATTGAGGTGGGAGAGCTCAAAGCCTTATAAATCTCGCACAAGAAGCTCATACTTACAATGTGGGATTCAAGTCCCATATCTTACAATTAGGATCCTAACAATAGGATCACAGCACGCCGAAAATAAAAATAAATGAATAAATAAAACTTAAAGCAAGAAATTAAATGCTCATTGAGAGACTTTTTTCAGGTGGTGAAATGAAAAGGTGAAAGCCATGAATAACCTGCTTTAATTGGGCTGCGGCTGCACATGGACGGAACCAACCCAGAAAAGACTCGAAAGGGATGGATCTCAGGAAAAGGAAACTAGAGTATGCACCTAGTTTCATTTACGTTCTAAATGGTTCTCCTCTTTGATAGAACTACAAGTACAAAAAGTAACAGAACATTATATAAGCCAAGCTAGGAGTTACTTTTAGCCTGGCACATCTGATTGATTCACATTCACTTGATGGAAAAGATATAAAGAATATATAGCTGTAGAGAGTGATGATCAGGAGTAGTTAATATATATATGTATATAAATAATAAGCATATATATATAGTCTTCTTAAGCGCACTCATCTTTAACCACAAACACACATTATTACAACTTTACTGGTTCTTCTTAGGTTTAGGGCCACTTTCAAGGGTACGTGTTAATTTGCTTAATCAGGACTAGCCATGAGTTGGACACCATAAGCATTAGGTTCCTTTACCATTATCAACCCTTCCCTACAATGCAGTCATCAAATTGAAACTAAACCATCTGGTCGCTGTTATTCCTTCTTATTAATTAATATATAATTTCGTATTTTGGAATCTTTTCTATATATTGATCAAAAATTATTTTTCAGATCAAGCTTCAATAATGGTTTAAATCAGATATGTATTCATTGAAATTAACATGAAAATATATACGTTGTTAGTTGGAAATGATGTGCGCAAAAACTAGATATATATAATACGAGTCATTGGATGCTTTTCTGATTCAACAAATTAATCACATAAAATAGTACGGAGGATCCAGGAATTGGGTTGTGATGGCACCCAGAAATATTCGAATATAGAAATTAGGTGACACCCACTCGAGCAATCAGACTTTGAAACGAATAACTTTAACATCATTCCTCATTTTGCTTGTACACTTAATGAACAAAGATGTGGTTTGAGAGCAAATTCCATCGTACAAAGATGGAACCCTGCGATATTTTGATCGACAAAACAATTGCCAATAGTTACAAAGTGATGACGTTACATAATCATCCTATTCAGGTCCTTGATCCACATGTTGTCTACATAACGACAAATTGTTTACTCTATGATCATGTAAGTGAAGCAAGCAAATTACAACGATAATTTAGTTAGTGTCAAATGATTAAGCGACAGTTAATTTATATTTGTCGTTCTCTATGCTTAATTTGCATAAATTTCGCTTTCTGAAACCAACGTGTAAAGAGTATAATTTCATTTGCTACATTACTGAGATTAGTAAGTGCCAGCTCCCATGCATAATCACGATAGCCAAGTGCCGAAGAAATTTGTGTTGGCAGGGATATATATATGTATATATCTATATGCATATACTGTGCACGTAAAATATATGTTAGTGGGAAAAATGGAAAATCAAATAGCTGTCAGAACTAAAAATGAAGTTTATTTGAGCTTGTGGAGAAAGAGAAAAGTTATATATATATACTCTTTGTTAATTAAGTTTTCAAAAGAAGCAAACAACCTCAGCTTGCTGTAGTTGTAATTTGATGCTTGTATGTATAATTTTAACACAAGCCTCGCATACCCTTAAATTAGCTAGTCTGGTGCTCATGACAACCATCACCTACAGTCGATCTCTACTATTCAATGGAACATAAATATAAATGAAGAATCATATTCCCATGTTTTAATTAATTATAAACCTGTTGAGAAAATAAGAGATGATAAATAGTATATATATTTATGATATGAAAGAAGTAATAAATAATGCACGTTATTTCTCTTTCTTATTGTTTTTATTATCATAAAAACCTAGCTAAAGGCGTGCAAGACGTGGTGGTCATCAGTTACAATAAATAAAAATGAAAAACATAACAAATAATTAAAAAATCAGCAACTAAGCAGCCACGGAAACACGATTTTCATAGAATCTGGCAATGAAGGCTGTGGCTTTGCGGTCAATACCCGGTTCAGCAATTGTAATTCTGCCATCTTCATCACTCGGACACATTCGTCTCACGTAGAATCCATCCTCGCTGATATCATCCACGCTAGAACAGCAACCCTTGAATATGCTGAAGATTGAAAAGCAAGAAGATGATTTCCTTTGCCTGCTGTAACCTCCCATGATAACAATACTTCTAGCTTCCTTAACAACTAATTAAGATGTCAAGGCTGCCTGCCGCGCCTTCCAAGTACTGCAGAAAGTGATATACAGTAACCTTTCACTCTCCGTAGCTGAGTTTCAGTGATGGGCATGCATCAAAATATCTCTTGTATTTATAGTGGAAGCTAGCTAGCTCGAATAATTGAGGGGGACTCTTACGGGGTTCTACAAGCTAGCTATTTACAATAATTGGACGGACAAGATTCATTGATAGGACTTGTAAAGAATTAGTATAATGGTTGTAAAACTT
>JANLJB010029189.1:0-13841 GCA_026212285.1 Bursera cuneata | reverse complement strand
ACTTAAAGTGTAAAAAAATGTTATTTAAGCTCATAATAAATGTACACTTTTAAGTGCTAATCATCCACCATCAACAATGAAACAAAGAGGAATAGGTCATAGCATTCCAATCGGTAAAACAATAATATTTTTATACCTTCAAAGTTGTTATATGCTTTCTACTCCAAGAAGACTTCCAAATTTGTCTTAAAACCTCACCAGTCTCACATGGGTGGACGTTTATGTAGGTGTAAACCAATTTTACAATGGAATCGTGAAAATGTATGGTGTAATGATGTGTTAGGATGAAGAGAAACCCATGACCATGCAAGAAGAAGAAAGCAAATGCAATTTTTGAGAGACTAAGAGTGAGTGGTCGGCTAGGGCTTGAAGAAAATGAGAAAGTGAGTCTTTTATATGCTAGGGATTCACACACCTAATGCACTTAAAAAGACTTGGAATGCCCTTCAACTAATTTTTTTAAAAAAAAGTAAAGTAAATAAGTTTCAAGGGGAATTGGATCACACCTAAATAATCCACTTACTACACACAAAAATTGGCCCCTTGTTTTTCAACAAGCCCAAATGTGTTTTTTCTTGGAGCCCAAAATGATTTTGAAAGCATAAACCTATTCCATTTGTCATTTAACCCAAGCCTAATTTGAATAAATCTAACCCATTTAAATTATTAAGCCCAACACACAAAATTACACATATATGTAAGCACAAGTATAATTTGATCCAAGGACAATATCAAATAGTTCTCAATAAACTGTAATTTTATTTCTTATTTCTAAATTAAATATTTAGAGAGAATAAAGAGCAATCCTAAGGATCTTATAGATATATTTAATTACAAACTTTAATAGACCAGGCATGGTACTCTTTTATCATATAAGTATATCGGTTTTAGTCTGTTAGCTCTGATCCGCTCCACTATAGGCCCATTGTTGTCCCTTTAAATTAAATATTCTAATTACAAGAAAATTTAATATTTTAATATGATTAAAATTATTACTTAAAATTTTATCTATTGAGCAATAGAATTACATAAATATCCTCATAGGATCAATAATTGATGTTGGGTTAAAATTACCATTTTACCACTCCAATTACATCTTTGTCCTTGAAATGGTTTTACATCTAATGAATGAATTTGTTTAATGAACTTATCAAACACTTGACCAAGACTTATCATTTAAGCCCTAGTAAAACCATCAAGGTAGTATCATTTAAACCTTACAAAGTTATGAATTGCATATCCATGTAAAAGTGTTCTCTGTCTCACAGAACTTACAGTCCTAATGGCCAAAGTATTGACCTATATAATAAAGGTCACATTTGCTATTCTAATCAAATATTGCAGCCTGCAATCTAAAGGTACATTATCCACTCAGAGTTTAGGTCAATATACCTAAGTTGCTCCATAGTTAAATATTTGTTTGTAGTAATGGTAATTACACAGAATCATAAACTTCATTTGGTCCTAGTTTAATGTATACACTATATACAAGCATCTTTTTTCTAAAGTCTCAACTTTAATGATTCGAGACTCATCATTCCCACGAAGGTAAATGACACAACAACCTTGCTTAAATAAAGAGCCCAATCTTGTTTGTAGGTTATGAAGTAAATTCAAGTTATAATTAAGTTTCGGGTCTCTTATATATGACAATTTATATAACTAGAAACTTAATTATTGTATTAGCTCTGGATCTTTGATCGTTAATTCTAAAATTAGAGATTAGAAAAGGTACGATAGATGAGTGAATGAAACAATTATTATTTATTTCACAATACTGTTTATATGTATAGAAAATATGTCTTACTCTATGGTCATATCTCTAACAAAGGGCAACTATATAATTGGAGAGGTAAAATAGTTAATTTAACCTAACTTCAGTTGTCATCCTATATATAAATACTTTTATAAATGATGTTCCTATATATATATATATCTTCTATCATACAGTAAATTGTGTAATATCAAAATTTCCTGTTTCGCCCTCTTCACGTCTTTAATGTAACTATATTTATACTATGATATATTTGATATTTTAAATTAGTGTAGGTCCATAAACTTTTTATTTTTATTATATTCAGTTAATTAAAGAGACAATATCAAATAGTATATTTGTGTTTTGACATAATTTTAGGCGGAAAATATTTTTGACACTTTAATCAATTAGACCCCTAACATTTACTAAAAACAATCAATTAACATTTTTTGTTAAGAAATAGAGTAATGGAAGAGGGTATTTTGACAAATAGATTAGGGTAAGTTTTAAGGACAAGTAAAAAGGTAACTACGTAAGGGAGACAATATCAAACACTTTCCTCATGTTTTAACTTAATTTCAAAAGAAAAGTATGTTTGACACTTAATCAACTGGACCCCTAAGGTTGATTAAAGTGTCCCTTACGAAAACATGAGGTCAAAACATAAGGATGATGTTTGATATTGTCCCTTACGAAAGGTAACAGAAGAGGGGCATAAGAGTTTTTTTCTCTTTTAAATTGCTGTGTCAGTTAACGGAAAATACTTATTGATGATTTTGGGTAAATCATAGGGGTTTAGTTGATTAAAATATCAAACATGTTTTCCGCCTGAGATTAGACCAAAACACAAGGGTAGTGTTTGATATTATCCCATTAATTAAATAATAATTTTAAACTTTAATTAACTAGGAAAACGTTATCTCCTTCTTAAATAAAGAGTTCTTATATAAATAGATTTATTGATTAATATCCTACAGAAAGAAAGGTCACTATTCTAATTGTAGCCAAAAGTGATTCTAGAGTATTTTTACTTTAGTAATATCCTATACACTTGACTTTAGTGTATCATGTTTATACCGTTTACACTTCCAGTTTCTACTGTAACTGCTCAACAATCATTTTCTGCTAAGCACAAGTCAAGATTAGGCTTCACAGTATTTTCAATTATGTATATAGTTTAGCTTAGGCTTCGGAAAAAAATAAATGATGAAAAACTCTTTGGTTAAATATATTGGAGTAAATTTCTGGGAACCCCACTTATTTTCTGCAATCATATAAATCCCTTACTGTTACAAACTTTACCCTTAACATAACTTTGAATGACGAAATATCCTTGATACCGTCGAGAGAATTCATCAACTGCACCCCTCTCTCTTACCAATTTTCCACCATTTTACCGCCAACCAAATACACTAAATAATCAAATCCCAAAAACCAAACACCCTCAATGATAAAGTCTTGAAAAGCCAGAATCAAGATCACATCAAGATAATAAGATGAAGTTTACATCTTCTATAACACAGTCTAACTTCGATGATATACACAAGACATCAATATTTATGATCTCATAATAAATAGTTAAACACTAATCTACATACAATCTAACAAAGAAGAGATTTTATAAATTTCTTTTCAACACACCCAGTACCCAATTTTTATTTTTCATAACATGTCATCGGGGTGTGACTATGACTCTTGGCGGTGGGGTGGCAATCAATGCTTAGGGATTGGATTTCTATGGGCGGTTGGCATTGAGGGTGATGGTCAGTTCTGGGGTCTGAGTAATGAAATCGAGTCTTGCTTTACTTACTGTTCTCAATTGGATCTGAGTAATTGTAATTGGTGGTTGACATTGGGGTCTGAGTCAGCTTACACTCGGGTGCCAATTTATAAATTGTTTTCTTTCACTTGTGTATATATATATATAAATTGATTTTATTAACCTAACAAATAAAAAAAATAAAGATATTTATTCAATTTTTTTTATTTGTTATCAAAATTATGTTTCGTTTTCTTAATTATACAATTTTGTTTATTGATATATTTTTTGAACTTAATTTATAATTATTTTTTCATGACTCGGTCCCCTCAAATTTCAATCTTTGGCTCCTCCACTGTATCGAACCGTTAATACTTTAATTACAATTAAATCAAAATTCTAAAGTATTTAATATAAATAAAATAGGTATATCAAAAATTATTATATGGTAAGAATGTATAGTTACATCAAAGCATATGCATTTAAAGGCATATCCCAACGATTAAAATATGCGAAGCCTCCACTAGCTACAATTAGGTGAGTTTCCAATTAAAGTTCACAGACTTCGCCAATTGTGTTGAGGTTTCGTGTGGGATCAAACTCTTTTAAATCTTAATTGTATAGCAGAAAATGACAAGTTGCATGGTTCATGTGATCCGTAGATCAACTTCTCTGTTTCTTTATATAAATTAACCAGACTATGGAACTTACCTGCTCAAAAGCTTCTCAGACTGCGGCTTTTTCAGTTGAATTAATATGATTCTTTGTATTAAAAAAAGAATATTTATGTTTTGGTCAAACATATTTGCTGACCAATTATCTTGTTTTAACGGTCAAACATATTTGCCGACCAACTATCTTGATTTACCGGTCTTCATTTCTAACAATATTTAATGGGAGATTTAATTTGGATCCCATAAAAATTGAAAAGTCTTTCCCCACGTCTCACGTGAATATAAAATTAATACTGAATTCGTAAAAATTAATTTTCTTTAATTATATTTAATAATATTACAGTAAAACCTTAAGATAAATATATAAACATCTATCTGATATACTAAAAAATAATAAATTCACTTCCTTAAAAACATAAGTTAACAAAAAAATAATTCAAATAAAAGCTAACAATTTTAACTTTTTATATTTAAATAATTTTATCCAAAAAAATCACTTTTAAATTAAAATAAAAAATATCGTAAAATATTTGAATTAGATAATTTTGTCCAAAAGTCACTTTCAAATTAAAAACCCAAATATCAAATGAAAAAATTGTATCTAAATTTTTAACAAGTGATTTATTATCTTTATATCGATTTGACATGTTATTTATTACATCAACTCATTATTTGATCATATTAATTTATTATTTATATGATGAAAATGTATAATTTAAAGGCTAGTAACTTCATTTTAAGGTGGAACGGGACCTCCTAAACTTTAACATGGAACGATTTGATGGTTAAACATTGAATTATCAATTTCATTAACATCTCATGAGGTTTAATTTTTCGACTTTCGAATATATTCATCATCTAGTATTACGAAACTCATCTTAAATAATTTGCATTGAAAACTATCATTTATCTATTTATTTGGTACAGGGATAAAATTTTTCTATCTCCTTTCGAGATTTTGGAATTAGCTAGCTATCTGTAAATATACAAATTGCTCATTTCGAAGAATGATGAAGAGGTAAATATTGATACATACACCAGTGAACACATTGATTGTATAGGATTCGAGTCTGCAAATTAATTATTTTCGAAAGGCCATTATATCTGAGGTATCCACAGCTGTTTAATGGCAAGTTGTGCCATTGTTTATGAGTTGTCTTACTCAACCTTTATTTGACATTCAAAAACTTATCAAACATGTAAGTGTGCGCACGCCCGTGAAAGAAAAGAGATAGAAACCTATCAGATAGAGAAGGTCAAAATCTTCGAACTTGGAAGACAAAAACAAATATAGATCAGAAGCCTAAAAAAGAGTTAAAAAAAAAAAAAAGGATTCTATAGGACATAATGCTGGCAAGATTTCAGAAAATAAAAGAAAAATTGCTTAGAGGATAAAGTCTTTATAATTCATTAGTAGATGCAACTCATACGAAGGGTAATCTCAATGAATAAAACCTTGAATGTGACGGGTACATCGTATTATTTATGTATCTATTTAGTGATATTATAATAAAAATATTTATTTTATAATAAATAATTATATGATTATAACTAGTCATATGAATAAGAAATTCACTAAATATATATTCTTGGTAGATAAGTTTGCTTCTAGATCTCTCAGAAAATAAAAGAAAAATAACGCTTATAGTTCAACGAGCCTTGATGATATCCAAAGAAATAATGTGTTGGCTAGTTGTTCGGTCGAAGTAGTTGAAAGTCAAAGGAACATGACTAATTGCACATCACGATAAATGGAAAATAAAGCAAGTTGCCCAATTTCCTCTCAAAATGGTCAACTCTTCACTTCAATGCACAGTTGGAAATCAACTCATCAACTTGGGAATTTATCTCAAATAGTCTAATTTTTTTGGGATTTTGAAAAACAACCACTCACTCAATAATTTACCTAACCACTTATATGTAATATAACCAAATTATCCCTCCTTGCTCAAACTCTAAATTCCCTCTCAACTCAAAATATAACTCACACTCGGTTTATCACTTATGACGACAAAGACAAACCCGGCAAAGGAGAAAATGAGCAGACGGGTCTTTGAACACCAGTGAACTATTTCAGAAGGTAAATCATCAATTTGCCTTATCTTGGTTGAAATATTTATTATTATTATTATTATTATATAAGGTTTGAGTAATGTGGTTTGGAATTTGTTGTTTGAATGATGGTTTGGAGTATTTGAGAGTAGTTTAGATAATTTTTTTGCATTAAAAGTGTTGAAATCATCGTTGAAAAAACCAGGAGTCAACAAAAATTGTAACTAAAATTTGGACAGTCTAGACCATCATGGGTCCAACAGTCTGAATGTGGTATAGTTGAAATCTTTTAGTCTTTTACTCAGGATATCAAGTCGTAATACACACAATAAGAACAAATAGCTTTCCCAACTTAGTTGCTTAGAGCACATGTTCAATAAGCAGGAGGTCTTGAGGTTGACTCTCATTGAAAGTAAAGTATTTCATTTTGTTTTCACATTCGGACCCAATGGTCCATAACTTCATGATGGTCTGACAGTCCGAAGTCCAGTTATAATTTTCGATGACGATTTCAACACTTCCAACTCAAGAAATTTATCTAAACTACTCCAAATGCTTCAATAGATCATTTAAAATACTCTAAAACATCATTCGAACAACAAATTTCAAATCACATAACTTAAATCTTAAATTAAAAAAAAAATACACATTTTAACCAAAATAAGGAATATGAATGATTGACCTTCTAGAATAATTCATCAGCGTTCAAAGACATGTTCAAGTCTGGTTCATCTTCTCTTTCATCGAATTCGTCTTTGTCATCGCCAATGATAGAGGAAGTGTGGGTTATATTTTGAGTTGACATGGTGTTTGAAGATTGAGTGAAGAAAGGCTAATTTAATCATATTACATATAAGTGGTAAGACAAATTACAGAATTTGTGAGAGAGTGGTTATTTTTCAAAACCTCTAAAAATCTAGGCTATTTGATGTAAATTCCCCCCTCAATTTCCAATTGCTCGAGATGAACCTAGCTATCACCCCCTCACAAGTTGTATTTTTGGACAAAAAAAGTAAATAAATAAATATTTGAATTATATTATGTTCACATATTTTCTATATGAACTTTTATATAAGATTAATACTTTACTTAGAAACACTTCTATAATTAAAATGATATAACATTAAAAGATTAAATGAATAAGTTCTACAACTGAATGAGACTAATTAAGATAAACGATATAATAATCATATAATAACCAATTTCTATAGGCAAATTTGTATAATAAATTTATGAGTATAACAACACCCCTTAGTCATATAAATTGATATGTCAAAATATGAGTGAAATAGTGAAAGTAAACAAGAAAATGCAATGGCAATAAATGAGTAATATTTCCGTTAGTTTGTCTACAAAAATTATAAGTGTAGCATTATCATAAACAATTTTATATATGATTAGTTTTATATGTTAAACAAATTTACATAAATAAAATCGATCAAGGTATAAAAACGTAAATACATATATTAATGTGCATTGACTAAGAATATCATGTAATATATATTGAAAAATTTAGGATTAATATTATTGGATGTGATTAATTTTACATTGTTATCTAGCTAGACTCTAGTCAGGCACAGGATGAGAAAAGAGTTCAATGGATCAAATATTGCGGTGCTCAAATGTCGCCGGAGACGACTTAAAGAGTAGTTGGTTGGTTGAGGGAAGGGCATTATAGCTATATTTTATGTTGGATAGGTTTGACTTATGCTGCCTTTGGCTGTGGGTTGACTAGTTTAATGTGTATTAATTTTCTACAGTTATATTAATTTTCTACAGTTGGGGGGATAGCCTAACCCTAACAAACATTGCAACAATCTTTTTTTTTTTTCCATTTGTAAAATGCTCTTTTCCATTACTGGAGTGTGATTCTCTCTCACCCCAAAAAGTTGTACGTTTGAAATACCATTTTTTAAAAAATAGAAGGCTTTTTTCTACTTTTTTACTAATGTCTTATAACATATATATATAACTTATTTATTACTCGAGTAAATGATCTCTTACACACCTATTTGGTTTATTATAGGTCACGCATGAGTAGTTGAAAATTAGGGAAATTACTAGTGTACCCTTGATATAGCTTAAATAACATTTTCAACCCTGTAAATTTTTTAGTAACACTTAACCTCCACTTTCACAATTCTGTTTAAGGATACAACAGTTATGTGAATCTCAGTTGGTTTTTTATTAACATTCAACCCCACTTTTAGTGAAGGTGACAGTATTACTTAAACTATATCAAGGGAGGTATATATAATTTTTTTTCTTAAAACTAATGTCAACTGTTAGTGTCAAATGGAACCACGAAAATGGGGCTTGGATGTTATGAAAAAAATCAATTGAAGTGGCAGTGTTACTTAGGCTATATCATAGGAGTGCATATATAATTTTTAGATTGAAAGTTCTTAAAACCATTCTTTAAAATAAGGAGAAGCCAAGTTGGATTTTCTTATTCTTATTGTTGGATTTTATTACTCTTTGTGGTTGGAATTAAATAAGTAGTTGCAACTTTGAACATTTTCTTACTCTTCATCGGTGGAATTAAGTAGTAATTGCATCTTTGAACAGTCTATATATACATATGTATGTATATCTATATACATATACATAAGTCTGTATGTACACACATATAAAAGAGATCTTTTGAGACATATCTAACCACAAAATCCTTATTATTTGTTCAAAAAATTTATTAGTTGAGATAATTGATGAGTTGATATTATTAATTTTTTTTTTTTTTTACTTTAAATCTCAATAATTCAATTTTGTAAATGAAAAGAATTTTGTCTTTAGATTTGTATTAAAAGATGCTCTCCCATTTATATATAAATGGGGCTAGTTCACCAAATACAAATCTTAAAACAAATTATAGACCATTGGATAATATTAAAACTAATGGTTCATATTACTCATGAGCTATATATTTTCCTTTTAAAATATAAAAATGAATGTTAAGTGACATAATTGATAATAAATAAATTTTGTTCTTTTATCAAGCTTTTAATGTATTGTCTCTTCTCCTCATTCTCTCTTATCAAAATATATTTTCTTTTTAAATAATATAAGTTAAGTTAGGTTAAATAAATTTTGAATCTTATAATAAACTAATAATGAAGTATAGATGCACAAACATATAATTTAAATATTTAACTATAAATGAGTTTTTATAAACTTTGAAATTATTATCAAAACTAATATTTAGTTTATGTAATTCTGACCTTTTATTTTTATAATAAAAAATCAAATTATTTTATAAAAATCTGAATAAAAGATTTTATACTTATTTATATATTTAATCAAACTTTATTTAGATTATAAGATTCAAAATTTATTTAATTTAATTTATATTTTTAATTAAAAAATATTTTTTAATAAGAGAGAATGAACCATTATAAATATATTATAAATCATCAGTTTTAATATAACTTAATGATCAATAATTTGTGTTAAAATTTAGGTTTAAAGTTGCCTCTATATGTATAGGCTTAGACCCTGTTGCATTCATTTGCTTTCGGTTGATGGATCCAACATGTTAATTATTATTGTTTTCGTGCAATTGAAACTCATTAATCACTTTTATAATATAATTTATTATTATAAGATCTTCAAAATAAAAAAATTTTATATCATTATCTTCTGGTCCTACATGTCTGAGTCTGACACCAAAGAGCAAGATCAGAATAGGATTATATACATATAAGAAACCTGTTTGTTTGCCCTCCATGGCCACTTTCAGACTCAACTGACTTCTGATCAATGTTCTCTCTCAGCTATTCACTATGATAAGATCAACTCACTTTCTCCTCTTTGTCATCTCTATTATTCTGTGCGCGTATGCTTGTCAAGGGACTGAAGCCGCAACAACACAGGAGCTGGAGCTGCTCAAAGGCTTTAAAGCAACTCCGAACCCTTCAGTCTCGTCGTTTCAAGCTCTCCTCAGCGATGCAACGAACAATTTCTCACTAGGTTTTCTGCGAGTCAACTCTAAAGAACTGGCGCTGGCAGTCCTCCATGTGCGCTCATCGGAACCAGTGTGGGTGGCCAACGCCAACCCAACCCAGTTGGCTCCATGGTCAGCCCATACTCAACTTCTCTTCAATGGCAGTCTAGTTATATCTGGTCCACGTGGGAGGGTGTTCTGGTCAACCGCAACCCAAGGTCAAGGTGACAGAGTTGTACTTCTCAACACCTCGAATCTACAAATACAGAACTTCGAATTCCATGACTCTCCCTCTGTTCTCTGGCAAAGCTTCGACTTCCCAACCAATACGCTTATCGAAAACCAAAATTTCTTCGCGAGCAACATGTCTCTCGTTTCCTCACATGGGCTCTATTCCATGCGCTTAGGCAACAACTTCATGGGTTTATACGCAAGGTTTAACGAGGATTCAGAGCAAATATATTGGAGACACAAAGCAATGGAAGCCAAAGCACGAGTAATTGAAGGACAAGGACCGATTTACGCCCGAGTCAACTTGGACGGGTTTCTGGGCATGTATCAACTGGGAACCACTCCTGCTGTAGACATCCAACCCTTCAACAGTTTCCAAAGAAGCATTACAGGGCTCCGCCTCCTCCGGTTAGAATCGGACGGTAACCTTAAAGGCTATTATTGGGACGCCTCCAACTCCAAATGGGTATTGGATTACCAAGCCATTTCTGAAACCTGCGAGCTGCCCAGTCCATGCGGCTCCTACGCTTTGTGCAGAGCTGCTTCTGGCTCCGCTTGCTCGTGTCTAGATAACCGGACGGAACATTCCTCTAGTGAGTGCTTTGCTTCGTCAAGTAATAGTAAAGGTGACTTCTGCAGTGAGGTTGAAGACGAAGACCAGTACTGGGTTCTCAGACGTAAAGGCGTCGACTTACCTTTCAAAGAGCTAATACGGTATGAAATGACGTCGTATTTGGAGCAATGTGAGGACGTTTGTGAAAATAACTGTAGTTGTTGGGGTGCTTTGTATAATAATGCATCTGGGTTTTGTTACTTGTTGGATTACCCGATCCAGACCCTATTGGGTGTGGGTGATGAGAGCAAGATGGGTTATTTTAAGGTGCCCAAGGGCGCGGGGAAGAAGAAAATGGGTATACGGTTTGGGGTTTTATGTGGGACCTTACTGATTCTGATGGTGGTGATTTCATTTGGAAGTTATAAGATTTGGATTAGAAGAAGACGTGTTAAACGGACCTTGGAAGAGGAAGATGGTATCTCACCCGGCCCGTATAAGGATCTCGGATCCGCTAGTTTTAGATCCATTGAGATGTGTAACAATAATATTAGATAGTTTGTTAAAATTTATCTCATCAATTTTTTTTCATATATTTTAAAATTGTGTAGATTTTGTAGTATATATTTTTATTTGTGATTTTTTTATATAGTCTTGAAAGAAACCCATTTTGATAGAAAATAAGGATGCCAAGATAATTTATGGTATTAATTTTTATAACTTTATAATAGTGGATATTAATTGGTTCAAGATAAAGTTTACAATAGCAAGAAATTAATTTTAGTGTAGTATGAGACAAACAATAGTATTAATTATTCATATATGAATTTTCTTTAACATTATTCTTTTTAAATTAGGGTTAGATCAATAACATCTTAATTTTAAATAATTTCTTAATCATTGTATTAAAATATTTTGAATTTGTTGAATAATTTTAAAATATAAATAGAATCTAGTGATTTTAATAATGCCAATAATTTAAGATCTTTGATAAATAACAATAAAGTTCTTTAAATAAAATTTAATATTACAACGAATAATTAAGGTGATCTATCGTTTTGTCTTTATATAAAAAATGATGACGCAAGGGATGACATATTTTACAGTAGTGGGATTTGATTAACATTTTAAAGGGCTGCCACTAACTCGGAAGTTGTGAGTCCAATTGGTGTTTTCAAATTATTATTTTTTTAATTTTATTTCTGCTTTTAGGCTGGACCAACCAGGGAGCAACTCAAAATTCGATAATCTATGGCGTGGGAAAAAACTGGAAAGGAAAAACGTTGGCTAACACGTTGTGACATTCAAACCAAATGACGCTATCTAAATTAGGGTTATTTTAATTAGATTTTTGTTGATTTACATAAATTAGATAATCTTCAAATCTAATGATAAGAATTTGGATTTTACCTTTTTTTATTATTATTGATACCAAAAAATAACACCAAGCAGTGGAGAATTGTATCCATCATGTGACAAAAAATTGATGGAAATATTATTGATCCAATTGGAGTGAAAAATGATAAAAATATCATTATGAGTGGATGGAAATGAAGAAAGAATAAATGACTTCTAAGTGGGTTGGAAGAATTGGGCTACATTTTGCTGGGTGTAAGATGGTGGAGATGAATGAGCGAGTCCAAGGAGTAGGAGATGATGGATCTTATTGAGAGGTTGGAGTTGACTCTCTAACGATATGGGACTTTATGCCCAACCCGATAGTTTATGGTGACGGGGGTTTTAGTTGACGACGATTGGAGTCCTAGTGGAGACAAATCGGAGACAAAACACTGATGACTTTTGGTAAAGAGGGGACAACTCATGACGTTAAAAGGACAACTACTGTGGCTGGAAAGAGGCAGCTGCTAGAGCTCTTCCTTTTTCAACCTTAGGTATTGAACTTTCAAGGACCTTCAATTGTAGTGGTTGGTATCCAAGAGTTGAAAAGGAGAAAAAGGTTAGAGGTCGCCTGATTTTTCATTGGTGATAACCTCCTAACGCTCAAGTCAGTCAAGGGCTAACTTTCCATGGTGAAAAACAAGTGGAAATGTATTTAAAAAGGATGGTTACATGGAGAAGAACAGCGAAGTAATGGCTATAGAGGGTGGCTGGAAGTGAGAGAAAATAGATAAAAATTAGTAGAATTTGCCTAGGGTTTCATGTTAGAAGAATCTCTCAATCTTGGAAATCTGATTACCATGTTAGTGAATATGTGGCCTAGAGGCAATCACATTATACGTTTGATATATATATATTTATAAAAGAAAATTACTCTTTTATCATAATTTGTGATTGGATTACAATTTTGTATTATATGATAAAAGTCATTATGATAATATTGTGTTTATATAGATGTGAGACAGATATCAATGCTTATAAGATTTTATCATTAAACTGTTCCTAGTCAAAGTATTATCGAGAGAAGACTTCTGCAGTACGGTTAGACTAGTATTACACTTGTACTGGTTATAGAAGTATAACAGTATGATTGTCACGCATTTAAGTATTGGATAATTATACAAGTGTATATGGGAATACTGTTAGTTGTTTAGAACAGGGACATATTCATTGGATGCGGCTCGATACGAGATCTCATTGGTAGTTTACTTAAATGTCTATGGGAGGTCTATCAGATTACGTGTATGTGGTCTTTTGACCTGAACTTACATAGACATCTCATATGGAGATCGGCGTGCTTTGACGCTTGTGTTTGGAACCTTTAAGGGGTTTCACATATGCTTGTGGTTGGGATCTGGGTAAAAGGCGATGATGTTAGGATTCAACGACGATTGCTCAAGGCTAACTAGCATGAGAGCAATTAGAGTGACTCTAAGTCACTGCTAGGAAAAGAGTGAATTGAATTCGACATGTACATC
>JANLJB010029188.1:0-13836 GCA_026212285.1 Bursera cuneata | reverse complement strand
ACATAGGTCAGGTTAGATGTCTCAAATTCTGGGTTATGTTGTAACCCAATTTCGACCCATTAAACATTAGATTTGGGCTTTGAGTTATTCTTCAAGTTTGTGGAGAAATCAAATAGCTTTTTATTGATATAAGATTCGGACCAAATAGGCTTTTGGATTGAAAGTTATGCTCATTTTACTTGGCCTGCATCAAAGTAACCAAAAATGAAAAATTACAGTAATAATTCTTTTAAGCACAAATCAAAGTAAATACTTAAATTAATAGCACTTAAAATGTAAAAATGATATTTAAACTCATAATAAATGTACACTTTTAAGTGCTTATCAACATTCTTAAGTGCTTTATATGAACCTTTCTTATTGAGATTGCGTGTAAAAATGAAATTATCATAAATTGACAAAGCAATATTTCTATCTATTTATTAAATGGAAGAGTGGAGCTATATGAACCCCCAAAAATATTCTCCACACCCCTTTCTAAGTACATTTACTATTTAAAAACTTGAATAATTTAATTTTTATTCTAACTATAAATAATTTCAAAATTAACTCCATGAAACAACAAAAATCCAATAGTCTATATTATATTGAATAGAAATTTGTTATAATATATATATATATATATATATATATAAACTACATGATTTATTAATGAGGATATTCTTTTATGAAACCCTTCTTTCATCAAATTTTAATCAAAATTCTATATTTTATTGTATTTTTCATGTCTTAAACATTGCTTTAAAAATATTTACATGTTTTAGATAAAATATTATTTTCTTTAAAATTAAAACTAGGTATACTTAGAAGGATTCGTAAAACATTTTCGGAGGTTCGTATAGCCCCACCCTAAATAAAAAAGGTAAATATTTGAAATAAAATATAAAATTGTCTTTTGATATCCAACATAATGCACAAAAAATCCTTTAACAATCATAATGACTTACTAACAATCATTTTGTTTATCATAAATGAGAAGATTGATTAAAAAAAAGTGGATTCATATTCATATACAAGGATATATTGTTGTATGTGAGTATTATATTTATCAATTAAATTAAATTCATGAAACAAAATACATATTTGTTTGGAAATTTTTTTCGTTGCCAATATTTTCATTATCATTTTATATTAGTCTTATTAAACTTTTGCATTATTGACTTACCTTAAAGATCGATCATTACTATTTTTATCCTATTATATCATTTTTATGTATTACGCATCACCATTATCACCGTTATCATCTTCATCGTCGTCGTTGCCATGATCATCAGGATCATCATCATAATAATTATTATAATAATAGTTTGTACTCTTACAATCATTGTCATCTCAACTATGGTTGTTTCCACCATTACCATTGTCATTATAATAATAATCAATCAACCCTATCTATATTTTCTAGTTCAACTATTAAATTTTTTTAAAAGTTTATTATAAAAACTTCATTATACAAAACTAAAACGATCATACTTTATTTTTTATTTTTTCAAATGAAAGAGGACTATAAAACTTCAAACAACGGTTTTTCTCTCTACCATTTGAGTGAGTAGTAAACAGCAGTTTCGAAACCCCTCTCTAGAAAATGCATGACACTGACACCGGTTGTTTCCATTTGGAGGCAGCTGGACCTGTCTTGTTTCATATATTTCAAAAGCAAACAAATCCACTGAAAGTAGACATATCCGCCCTCTTATCTTTCACTTTTGTTCCTGAAAACTATAAGCGTTAGGGTTTCATACTCAAACTAATAGAGATCATGGTTAAAATCTTATCTCCATGGGCTGAACCCCCACCAGAGGTCCTTTTTTCTGATTGCCCAGTGCGTCGATTCTGGCCTCGAAATTCTTCATTTTCGAGGTGTTTGTAATTCATGGCGATAATCTAATCCTTCCCATAAGAAATCTCCATCACTTCCGAAGCAAATTTGCATCTTCCATTAATCGATTTCCTAGTAACCCCTCTTTGGTTCCTTTCACTTTGTTTCAAACCACAGTTTTCCGCCTTGAAGTGCCTAAGAGTTCTCCTAAAAGGAGCTGGCTGGTCAAGGTCAGTGAACCAGTTGATGGAAGGTTTCGTCTTATGAGTCCTCTCTCATCCCGTCCAGATAAGAATATACCTGATGATGAACTGTTCCCAAAGGTACTGAAGTTGCTCAACTTACACATCTCAGAAGCATCCAGACATTTTTTTTCTTCGAAAGGACAGCCGTGATGACATTTATCCGGACTCTAGGCGTTGTTCCAAGGCAGATTTATCAACGGTTTTCCATTCAAGTCGCAAGTTTCCTGCGATTGAAGATGCCGCCTTGCTTTCTGTGAAAGTTGGTGACAACTTTTGGAGGATGGTCGATAGACATGATGAAAATGCTGTCTTAGGCCAATTACAAGAAGGAGTTCTTCACCGTTGATCGAAATGGAATAGTTATGGTTGTGGACGAGTCATCTTTGATGACTATTGGGCTAGTTCCCATCAATTTCCCTTCGATGCTGAGTGGTACTTGCTAAAGTCTTGTGGATATCTTTACCTGGCGGGTAGAGATCTCCATTTACGTGATGACCAACTCTATTATCACTTAGCCACTCAACTTTTTGTTAAGCATGACCATGTTGACCAAATTTCAGTACATTTTAAAGTCTTTAAGCTGGATGATAGTAAAAGCATAAATGAGAAATGGGAGGAGGTCACAGATCTTGGAGATCAAATATTTTTCCTAAGTCGGGACTGGTCATACTCAGTTTCAGCTACAGATTTTGCTGATTGTAAAGGGAACTGCATCATCTTCTTGGATGAAATAAGATATCTATATGATGATGGTTGTATTGATGATGGTGTGGTAGAAGATAGAAGAGTTGGTATGTATAATCTAGAAGATGGGATCATCGGACCTATTACATCTTATCCCGCCGATTTAAAATGCTCAGGCCACCGCCAAATTGGCTGAGGCCTAATCCATGCTCTTCATCATCTACATAAGTTTAAGGTATATATCTATTACATATACTTATAGTTTAATTTTCTATTAGGTCTAAGAAATTATGCATAATCATATTGATAATCAAGATTGGTGATATGTGAATAACAAGTCGCATTACACAAAGAGATAATATTTGATGTTAAATTCACTAGATCATAAATATATAAGAGTGCAAAAGATCATATTTAAAATCTAGTATTATATCTGATATCTAATACCAATAAAGCCTTGAAACTATTTTTCATTTTACATGCTTAATCTCGGTGTCATTTAAACATCTTTTTTATGTCTCTTCCACATCCCTACAAGGGTGTTTATTTTGAAAAATATTTTTTTGTTTAATCTCTCACTCATAACTAAATTTAATTCTCAGCCTCTATATTTATAGGTTTATAGAGAGATCTTCTATTCCTAATAGGAATATAACTTTTATTTATTATATAATGACGTGACCGAAACGATCACCCAAAATAAACCTTACTTATCCCCTAAATGTATCGAGTAATAGAATGGAAGTAAGGGTCGAATCCTCAAGAACTGGGTTATGATTATTAGATCACTTTTAAATCCTAGTTTCTAAAGTGAGAGAGGTGGATTAAAACTAATTAAAATTAACTAATTTACGAAAGCAAATAAATGTGAATACATGAACAGAGAGACAAGCGTGATTGAAAGAATATTTTACTTTGCTAGACTCATTAACTTGATTGATCCTAGTATTCTTAAATGAATTGTGTGACCTATAGGAACATCAGCCTGATATACTCCATATCTGTTAGAATACACCAACCTATCCTTCCTAGTTAATTAAAAGAATCCTTATTAATTAACCCTATTTATTGAACAACCTAGAAGAACGCTTACTAAGTTTAATCCAATAAAGGCAAAGAGCCTAGAAAGTATAGCTGAACCAGGCAAGATCTTCCAAGCGTGAACCTTTAACTTGCGACTATGAATTACATGCAACTAACACTACAATTTGTTACCAATACCTAGAATTCCAAATATTTATTCATGAGGTTTCTAGACTAACTATGAACTATCTAATCTGACATATTAGTTATGCACCTAATCAATCAAACTAGCAATTAAAATATCAATCGGTAATTCACATTCATCCCTTAAATCTACCACAAAATCAATAAGAATGCAAAATCAACTTTATTAAATCAGTCTAACTATATAAAGTTTCTTTCAATCACATATGAAGTTAGTTACACATGGCAAAAGTAAACAAAACGATAGAAAAGAATACACCCACGAAGAATTCCATCAAACTCTGGGTAGAGGGTCTCCAAGGTTGCTCACTTCTCTGGAATGGATGATCTGATTGCTGACTCTTGCTCCCTATGCAGACTGACTGCTGAAAAGAATAATGCTTTTCATTTATATGAAACCCTAATTTCACTTAAAAGAGGGACAAACCCGTCTTTTGCCCCAAAATTAATTAAGTTCGCTGGCATGAAATCGGGGAAGCGTCGCGGGGCTCACTAAACCAGTGCCGAGGCGCTCAGCTCTCTGGAATAACAAGCGAAACGTCGCCGCTCGAGTGCCACAGCGCTCACTATCCACCGCCGCAGCGGCGAGCTCTCTGGAATTTGCCCTGAATTGAAGTCGCACGAGCGCCTCAGCGCTCTTTTACATCGTCTCGGCGGTCGATTATCCTCTCAGCACCGCAGCGGTCGCTGTGCAGCGCTGCAGCGCTCAGCCGCTGACTTGCCATGATCTATTTTCTTCTGTTTTTCTCTGTTTTTAGCTTTGTTTACGCAATCTCTAGGAATTCTTTTCTTTTCTGCAATATCAACATAAATCCCATTAAAAAGCCTCAAGAACATGCAAATTGTCAAGTAAAGCGGTATAAAAATACATCATAAAATGATCGTATCATATAACTCTATTTTCTTATTTCTTTTTTACTTTTTCTATTTCTTATACAAACCAACTTGAATTAGGAAAGAGACACAATCCAAACAATCTTCACCTTGGTGAATATTTCATCCAAGCGACAAATATGATGAAAACGTATTCACCATAATTGCATCCCTGTAGTAGTACAATCATGAAACTCCATAAAAAAATTATTATTTGAGAATCACTCCACCTAAAAATTGTAATCATTGTAGTCCGTCTCTTTTGTATACACTTAATCTTGAAAAATCATATTCTCCCAGTTTGTGATAAATTATACAGAAACATATTGATTATCAAGATTAGTAATATATGAATAATAAATTACATTATACAAAGAGGCAATATTTAACATGGTTCAACTTCACTTTTATATATCCACAAATGTGAAGATAAATTCATAAGAGATTATACATCAAATCTGGTATTAAGTCTGATACCTAATACTAGTAAAACCCTAAAAATATTTCTTGTTTCACCTACTCATTCCCATTATTGTTTAAACATCTTATTTATGTCTCTCATATCCCTACAAGAGTGTTTATTTTGGTTACCTTTTTTTATGTCTAGTCCTCCTCTCATAACTAAATTTGATTTTCAACTCTCTATATTTAAAGTCCATGTAGAGATCTTCTATTCCTAATATGAGTATTTTTTTTTACTTTTTCTACTTCTTATAGATGTCAACTTGAATAAGGAAACAATTATACTTTTACACTAACTTCATCATTAATATTGTAGGTATTTGAAAGGTTCAGGAGATGAGAGATTGTATTAGGTGATTTCGTTTTCTTCTATTGTTTAGCTTGCTTGCACATACATTTGTGTTAAGAAGTTTATGAATAGCTTTTTATTAATTAATTCTTTGATATATTATATACCAAGAAGTTTTCTTGTTACCAAGAGCCCCTTATTAGTATGGGGTTTTATCTAGTTACAGAGATGTTTGGTTGTTACAACCTCTAGTCACTGCGGTATTGCTTGTGTCTGTACATGTTCAACATATGAATATGATGATTATTCAGTAACCAGCGTTATATTAGAACTAAAAACATCTTGGCTTCCATTTAATTGCTCCTTTTCTTCTTTTACATAATTTTTACACATTCTAATACAAGCCTTTCCCTGGTAGATTTACTGTTGAAGGAGGCCCTTCCAGGAGTGATGCAATACATTTACTTCTTGTAGGATTCTGGAAGAAGGATAGACTAATGTGTGCAAATTCCTTTTCTTTTCCTTGTGTTTTGGTTTGTACAATGCATCGTGTGGACTGTTGCACCACACACCTTGATACTCGTTGTTGTTTTTCTTAATTTACCTTCAAAAAGAACATATGCAAGTTGGTGACTTTGTTGTTTAATTAGATGTCCATATTGATGCTTAGTTTTCTATCTCTAAATTCTAATACTTTTTTTTTTTCTTTCAAGTCGTCAAGACTTGAGATTACGATATATGCATCATAGGTAAAACCTGTGACTTGAAGAGTAGGCAAGACATCCCTCTTCCCTGCCAGAACTTCTCCTCTCTGATAACACCAAACCGTTAATCTCATATCATAACAGCTGCTAAATTTCATGGTTTATATAGCAAATGTTTATTGTAATTTTTCTTGCGGCTTAAAATTAGTGCGAACCAATTTGTGAAATGTACCCGACCTTAATTTTCTCAGGAAGATTAACACAAAAATGCTTGTCAAGTACCTAACTAAATAGGGTTCTTGGAAAAACCAAAAAAAAAAAATCATTGTAAATTCAATATAATATCATCCTTGAACGCAAATTCAAATGTGTATGTTTGCTAATTATGATTTATAGTTACCTTATATATATAAAAGCAGTATTTATATATATATGACTAGATTCAGATATTAATATCAACTTAAATTTGAATATGATGATCAAATATATAGTAAGAAATTCAAGTTCAAATAATCAAATATCTTGAGTTATAACTATTGATTTGTGATATACTTTCATGTTTATGATTATAATTGAAAGGAAGAAAATATGAATAATTGTCAATTATACTTATTACTAATTCTTTTACGTCGAATAATTTATTTTGCATGTAGATGCATGGATAGCGTCTTTGATCTACGTAATGAACTAAATGCTACAATTATGTATCTCATTAAAATTCGATCACAATTTTGTTCACGTAACATTACTCTTATTCCATATATTTCATACATAATCATCATGTGTTTCAATCCTTGTATAAAATGTTAATTTCTATCACTTGTAGTACTATATACTACATTTTCTTCATTATTTTCATTGAATATCATTTTATTATAAAATTATTGTTATCATTTTATTTTTTATCTAATTTTTAGACCATGTAATATGAGTAGCTATTCCGCTGCTATCACATTTCTCTTACCATCTCTGCCCACTAGTTTAAAAAATTATTCTAAAAATAAATAGAACCATTTGATGAATGTATTAAGTATTTACAGTGAAAAACAATAAAATTGTATATCAGTAAATATTAATTATAAACCACAAAATTTCTCTTTGATAGAATTGAATCTTACCAACCCCACACAAGTAGAAGCATGACACGCAGTTGTCAAACTTGTCAACCTGTGTAAAAGGCAGCTAGACCTGTTCTGTCTTTACATATATCAAAGCAAAAGAAATCACAGTGAACATAGACATTTCCGCCCGTAACTCTCAATCAATCTTCTGTAACCTCTAGGTTTAGGGTTTGTTAGCTTACCACAAAACGAAAGAAATGCCTACAATCTCCTGGGCTAATCTCCATCAGGATGTCCTTTACTCCATCTCAGAATTCCTGGAAAATGATACTGAACTTCTCCGTTTTCGAGCTGTTTGTAATTCATGGAGACGCTCCAGTAATCCTCCTCAGGAATCTCCAGAACTGCCTATGCTGATGTGTTTTCCCTCAGACGACCCAGATGATCGTGTTACGATCACCTACATGCTGTATCAAACGACGATTTACCGCTTGGAAGAGCCCAAGAGTTCTCCTAACCACGGCTGGTTGCTCATGGTCAGTGAATCAAAAGCTGAACGCAAGTTGACTCTTCTAAATCCATTCACAATGTGTCCAGTTGAAAATTTGCCCCATGACTTTCCTAAGGTATTGAACTCACTCAACTTTCGGGTCTCTAAAGTTTGTAAACGGTTCAATCTTCGATGGCTAAGTAACTTGAATGAAGATGACAATAATGAGAATGCTGAGCAACCTGAGAATGATGATGACGACGATGACAACGATGAAGAACATAAGGCAGAGCTTTCATTAGATTTTGATTCGAATAACTCATTTTACGTGATCAATGAAGCTCATTTGTGTTCTGTAACCGTTGGCGAGGAGATTTGGACACTGGTAGATACGGAAATAGAGTATCGTGACATTGCGAGGCACAATGACAGTATTTACGGTGTTGATCGGAATGGAGTCGTGGTTGCTGTCGATTCCTTTTCTCATGATAGCCTTACAATTCCGGTTCCTGAACCATTTATCGGTGACTGGTACTTCATAAAGGCAAATGATGATCTCTTTTTAGTTGGTAGAGACTATAGTCTATGCCAAGACCAACTTCATTATGATAATAATAATGATAGTTTCATGAAAAGGCCTGGCGTTGGTAATGTACTTGTGCACTTCATAGTCTATGTGCTGGATATAGATGACACAAACCCTACCAATCAAGAATGGACAGAGCTTGAACACTTGGGTGATCTTGTGTTTTTCGTCAGTCGCAACTGCTCGTATGCCATTGACGCTTCAGAATTTTCTGGATGTGAAGGCAATTGTATTATCTTTGTGGATGAAGTAAAGGATTCATATGGTGGTGATGATGATGATGATTGTCATCTTTATGATGGTGATGATGCCCTAAGGGGAATATTAGACGGCTTGAATGTTGGTGTATACGATGTGGAAGAAGGTTTTACTGTCCCTCTTGCATCTTGCCCTAACTTTGCTAAAATATTTTGGCCACCACCGGCATGGTTGAGGTCGACCCCGTCACCGTTGAGCCGATGATTGTAAGTTTGAAGTACAGATAGTCCTTAGATGTTTACGGGTACTATAATTGGTATCCTCTTTAATGCTGTTTATATTTCCAAATGTAATTGCATATAGATTTTTTATACTTAAACTTATCTGATAAATTCTTACATTTACCATTTTCATATAGCATCACATAAATTAAAAGAAACTTAAATAGGGTGGAAGTAGTTTAGTCTAATCATAGATCCAAATCTTGAAATTAAATGCATTCATATGAATTATTGTTCATGGAATCGATACAAGAGAGCAAATTAAATGCATATCGAGATTAATAATATGTACAATTAAAAGAAAATATAATTAACTTATCTACATCAACGAATGAGAAATAAATACACTAATAATGTTATAAATATTTTAGAACATAAGCACCATAACCTAGTGCCTAATATTCTAATGCTTGAAAAGGTTTAAAAGTTATTTCTTCTATCATAATTCAAAATTGATGTTTAAACAACTCGTTACAATATATCTTGTGTACAAACTTTCTCACATCTCTACTCTCTCTACTTTATAACTTAAACTCTGATTCTTAATTGCATGTTTAGAGGTATTATTTCTTATAGGAATAGAAGTATATATTATTGTTTAGTTAAGAAGTTAGTATTCGTAGTTGTTAAAGAAGTCAAGTTGAATAGGAAAGTCTAATAGATTACAATAGCAAAATACATGAAGTTACAGGTTGTTAAAAATAATGTTATAATAGAATATAGATTTTCAGTTTGTCGATGTATGCATATTTCGTAATAATTGCCATAAACTATTTTATACATGTTTAGTAATAATGTAGCCTTTTATCTAATTCATCTAGCTAGCTTGTTTGTTGGAGAACATCTTCCCTATAACTGCTGCAGATGCAGTGGCCCAATGGGTAGACGCCAAATTAGCAAAACATAAACATATTAATTTGCTTATTTGCTATCTCCTCGGTGGGCAGCTGCATATGCAACCGCTGTAAAAAAGATTTAGTTTATTGATACTATTGGAGCCCAAATTTGTAACTTTTAGGTCTTATATTATAAGACTGTTGTTTAGCAATATATATTATAGGGTGATGGCACATATACCCTTGATGTCGTCTCCAACTTAAAAACCATATATTGTTTAGCTTGAATTATTGGGTTAGTAATAAGGAGAATGTACATATAGCTATATAATATATAACTAGCATTTGTTGTTGCCATTTTTGTTGTAAAGTTGTGCTGTTTCAGCTTATGAGTCATATGATGATAAAAATATTACCCCAAATCTCTTATAGGATGCAATACCGAATAAATTAATTAAAGATGGATGAGTCCCATAATCAACTCCAAATCCAAGGATACATGAAAGATAGACTCGTTATTGAGTACATGATTTTGGGGCCAAACTGCCAAGAATTTGTTCCGATTCATCTTTTATGCATTACCATATGATGATGATTCTTGAGGAACAATTAATACACATATAATAGTTTAGATCTACTAGCTTGGCTTTAATTCTTTTGCATAGATTCTTTACGAGTCTGTCAATCTTACTGTTTTTTTGCAGCAGTGGTTCAGCTGCTGAAGAGCTCTAATCCATTATATACTTCTTCTAGCTGGAGTCGACAGGAGAAGATCGAGATGAATTGGCAGCAGGCTGCTGCTTTTGTTTATTTGGTTTTGTTGGCGTTTCAATTTCTTTGTGGTACCACCTTGCCAGACTAAACTTTCTTGATGTTTTGTTGTGATTGTTCTTGTTGAACTGGGATAATTTGGATGATATTTATATGTTAAGGTTTATGATATTTGACGAGAATGTAGTTGGTGATTAGTTGAGCTCGTAATATATGTACATATATATATGATGATTAATTTGGGATGAGACACAACATTTTAAGTCAAGACTCTAGACTGTGTCATTCCAAGCGATGCTTTGGTAGCACTAAGACTTGTTTAGGTGTGATTCTTCCCTAATTAAAAATACGCCAACTACTCCTGTTTCCAGAAGAAAGCACTTTTTGGATAGATATATGCTAGTCTAATATTAACTTTTGTCTAATCAGGTTCATTCGTCTTTAATTAAAAGATGCTTTCATCCATTATTGACTGAAAAAAAAAATGCTTTTGATCATTTGAAAGCTCTCCATAGTCCATACATCATATTGATAAATATATATGGCGTATGCTTCAGACTTGTTTGTTGGCTTTAATTTGCAAAAATTCAAAGTTAATTTCTATTTACTTCTGGAGTTGTATAGGAGTGGTCAAATTGACATGGAGTTTAAGATTAACTAATCATCTCGTATTAAGAGTTTCAGAGGGCAATTGATAAAATAATTAAGGAACAACCCAAAGCCATATTACTTTAATTGTTCTTTAATTTAATATATATACACTTGAATATTCATTAAAGTATATATTTAGGTATAGGAAGAGTATTAAGCTGCTGCTTAATGATGAATCATAGCTTCTAATTAGTTCTTACTTGATTTATCATGCATCTTGGTGCCCACCTTTGTACGCGATGCTTGACTTACGGCTAAATAAATAAATAAACGTTAAACTGATGGATGCTAGGTAGAGTGTTTTCTGTATCAATCATCTCCAAGGTAAATCATTTTACTCTAAGCCATCGATGTGTTCCATCAATCTACCTACACACCTCTAGAAGAACTAACTTCATGTATAATTAATAAATTAAATCACCTCTATAAATTAAACATCATTAATTATATAAATAACATTAAAATGTGTTTAATTAACCATTGTGAAGAAAACAAATTAAATCAAAACTCATTTTTTGACAAAATTACTTTCTTCTAGAAATATATATATGAGATATTTTGTTGAAAAATAAGGTAGCTGATGAAATATAATAAATTGAATTCCCTCAAGCCAAAAAAAAAAAAAATCTTTATCATAACATACGTCATTCCTTATGCAAGAGTCGAGTGAATCCTAATCACCTTTGTCTTCATTCAAATTGCCAACTTCGATTCTTCCTTGTGTTAATCAGTTCAATGCTTGACAATCCATCAGTCGATAGTACTTGCACCAATCCCTTAATATTTTCCATCTGTCAGCTTTTTTTTTTTTTTAAACTTTTTGAATTAATGCTTATAAAATCATCATAATTGAAGACTTTCAGAAAGAGATGTATTTTCGTGTTCTCTTTTATTAATTGATTTGACACATGTTGGATGGTATTGATTATGGGTTGTTGAGAGCTTGAAGAAGGGTACATACAACTATAGCTGATGTACGTGAGGTAGTAGTAGACTTTTCAACCATTACGAAAGTGACTCTGCCTACGTACTCAATTTTCTTGACTTTGCGTTGGCTAAGAATATTTTAAAATCTAAATCAGATGTACATTTGAACACATCAAAGAGTAGTAGTGACCAGTGAACCATTAATTTGATAAACAACCCAATATGGTCAACGACTACATTCCAAATGCAATGAAGGCATGAATTATGAAATATACCCGTTATAATTATATCTTAGAATTCTTTTAATCTTTAAAAGTGAATAATGTTAATGAAGACACTTATGATTTTGATTAAATCATGTATACGTAATTAGATTTGTCTGCGATTCCATGTTCAAACAAAGGGCCCTTCATGCTCGGCGAAACCATGGGAGGGAGGCCACCCCATCAAAGTCAAGCATTAATTAATAATAATTATCATCATAAACGTTTACTAGACTTTGTGAAATCTATTTGAATATAGAACATATATAAGTTAATTTTCAACATTTATTGCAAAGTCAAGCTAAACAAGAGTAAGTTAAACCAACCACAAACATGCGTGTAAAAGTATGCCGGGATAACATTTTATTTATTTGCTTCTAATTAATGTTTTTATGACTTTATTGGGGACAGTATGTGTGAACTACATCTATTGTTATTGTGAATCATATTTTTGTAGGCTGCCACAAAGTTGTGTGTCGTTTATTCGCAACACATATGATATATAACTTTTTCTCTAACTTCTGTTCATTTATTGGTCAATTGGACCTTTATTAAGTTGAGATGAGGATCACTCGATGTTCCTTTTTCTCTAACTTCTGTTCATTTGATTAGAACAACCATTAATGCAGCAAATGGCCTTAAATTGCCCATCAAAAGTTTTGAGCTAACTTTTAGGAGTATAATACATCTATTAATGTAATGTTGAAAATTAAAGTTGTCAAAATTTAACTCTCAAATTTTACCTAGCTTTTGAATTATGTTCATGCCCTCATGCTTTCATGATTATGCATAAAAAAGCAACCTTTCGAAGTCAAGATGGCAATAATATCAAGAGATGACCTGAAAAAGAACTTAAATGTGAATCTTGATAACCTGATGATAATCGACAATGAAAAGTTTCGGAAGGAAAACGCGTAATATTAAATTTTACATATAGAATATGCGTGTTGTGTATGCATGCATGGTTGGCTTCATGATCAACGCTACACAATGAGAAAGCGAACTTTTTCACAGGAATAGAGATGATGAAAAAGTGAGTCGGGTCAAATTCAATCTTTCGTTTCTTACATATAAAAAGTAATAAACCGTGTGGGTCCTTGACGCACGTTGGCTCTTCTCTGTTTATCTTTTCGCTAAGCTTGCTGGGATAAAATATCGACACCCCCGAGGCATACCTCAATTACAAACATATCTTTATTAATCATAAAGGGGAAATTCACTTTAAGCCCCCAATTACATTCATCAAAACATGTAACCCCATAGTTATATTAAACTAACATTAATCCCCCAAATATTTAACAGACGTTAAATAAATTTAATTAAAAAAGGGTAGAAAAGTAATTACAGCCCTCCCTCGTTTATCAATCCCCCGTAATTGTTCAACCTGCAAGATGGCGGAAGGAATTTGCCAGGAGCACAGCGCATCCCAGTTGCAGGCGGAGGAAACGGCGGAGAAAGAAGGCCGAGCG
>JANLJB010029187.1:0-13605 GCA_026212285.1 Bursera cuneata | reverse complement strand
TAAAAGTCATTAACTTTTTGAATACCTCATGACTTTCATATACTTTTAAAAAGTATTGATTGAATACCCCAAGACTTTTGCAAACTTTTTAAAAGTCTTTAAAAGTCTATATTAAATACCTCAAGACTTTTATAGACTTTTTAAAAGTCTTTAAAATTCTATATTGAATACCTCATAACTTTTATAAAGTATTTTAAAAGTCTACAAAAGTTTTAATTGAATACACCTCAATTTTTTAATTTTATAAAAGTCTTTAAAAATTATTAAAAGTCTTAATTGAATACACCCCCAAGAAATCATTTGAAAATGAGCATTTAGTTCGGACCTTTAAAGAATATTTTAGTTTGATCTTACAAAAGTTAAAAGACATATATACCCTTACTTTTCGCGTCGACACTTCTTTACATCTTTATCTTCGGTCTTAAACCCTTCTCTTCAACAGTCTCGCGCACACACGGCCATCATCCCAAAAGTCAGACATCACCGTCAACACCACGTAACCGCCATAACGAACGTCATGCATCATCATTGCCTCCATCAAACCCCACAACCTGCATAACCATTAACACCACTTAGACGGAGCATATAGAGGAAGAAATTCTATGGGGTTAGTTCAAAAGCATGTCGTCTAACACCAATCGCGTAAGTTCGAAAGAGAACTGAAACAGCGAAGTAGAAGGAGAAGGACAGAAAGACGAGATAAGGGAGTGAAGGAAATGGGCAACAGAGGCGTCATTAGCGGTGGCAGTGCCTTGAAGAGAGAGCAAACTCTGGAAATGAGAAGGGGAAAGGAGGGCTAGATTATATGCGGCAATTAGAAAACGAGATTGGAATTGGCGATCGAGTGGGTGGTTGAGGAAGAGGTCAGCGGAGTTTCGGAGACGAGTGAGAGCTTAGCAGACGTAAAGAGAGAGGGAGCATGAGGTGGCGACTTTAAGGCACTTGAGACTGCAGAAGACAGGAGAGCATGAAGAGCAAGAAGATGAAATCCTGAAGCAAATTTGAGAATACGAGGTTGAGGAAAAAAATATTTTTTTGATTGATAAAAGGAAAAGCAGAGTAGATGGGAATTTTTATTGGCAATAGGAAGTTCTGGTCGTGGGTTGGTGGGGTGGGTTTATGGGAATTTTTGTTCTAATGGGTTTGATGGGTAACGAAATTTGGCTTGTGTGCAATGCTGTGGGTCGCGATATTGGTGGTGTCTTGGTATATGGTTGCGATCGTGATAGTTTCTGGAAGGGATAAATTACAAATCCCTCTAAATTTTGATAAAGTTATTAGACACCTACAAAGTTTGGTTAAAATCAAAAAACACCCCTAGATTCTACCCTTATTTATATTATTCAAAAGTTAACAAAATAATAAAAGGTGTCAGACAAGTTTCATTAATCATATAAAATTTTAATATATTTCATTAATCATCATAAAATTCCTATTACAAAAATTTAATAAATATACATATATTGTAGTTTTATTTTTTTAAGCAATTTAAAATTAAAAAATCTTTGTTAACATTTTAAAATATTGAACGAATATATTTTATATATATTTAATATTAATATAATAAATCTCAAAAAATAAGATATATATTTTTTTAGAAAAAAACTTTTTTGTGAAAAATTACCTCAATGAAGATAATTGTTAACTTGAGAGAACTTGAAATCTTTTAAACTAGCTAATCCAATCATATTTGTCTCATACTTTTTTATTAATATTTTTTTTAAAGCATTTACATGACTTAATTATTTTTTAAAAAAATATTACTTGTTCCCTAAGATTTTATCATATAATATTAAAATATATCGATTTAATATTTTAAAATGTTATAACTTTTAAGATTTTTCATAACATTTTAAAACTCTTAGAAAAAATATAGAAGTATAATATATATTTTATTATTTCAACAATATAAGAAATAAAAATATAATGTTAAAAAATTAAAAAATATAATATAATGTTAAAAATATATAATTTTACAAATATTTATTAGAATGTAGGAAACAAATATGATTGGAATAACGACTTTAGAAGTTTTCAGGTTCTTCCATATTAACAATTCTCTTCGTTTAGGTGATTTTTTATCTAAAAAAATAAATGACAAAACCATGTAATTTTAAATTTATTATATAATATTACATATATATAAAATATATTCATTCAATATTTAAAAATGTTAACACAAATTATTACTTTTAAAAAAAATATAAAACTATTATATATATATATATATATATATATATATATATATATGGGTTAAGCTATTGGGACTTAATTTTACATACTATTTTCGTAGCNAAATTATTACTTTTAAAAAAAATATAAAACTATTATATATATATATATATATATATATATATATATATGGGTTAAGCTATTGGGACTTAATTTTACATACTATTTTCGTAGCCGTTGATTTACAACAATCCATGGGTGAGAAAGATAAGTTAAAAGGTAGTTTTTTTTATATCAACTCAATAGTTCTTTCTACGATTAGATTAAAAAAATAAACGGCTACAAAAATATTATGTAAAATTAAGTCAAAAAATTAAGTCCCAATAACCTGAACATATATATATTTGTAACTAGGGGTTTTGTAATAATTAATAAAACGTGTTAGGTTTTGTGTGATTAATAAAACGTGTCTGAGATCTTTTAATTTTGTTAACTTTTGAATAAGACAAATAAGGGTAAAAAAATCTTTAAAAAGAATCTAGGAGTGTCTATGTTACTTTCTCAAAATTTGGAAGAATTTTATTACTTTGTCCAAGCGTTAAGGATGTCTGTGTATTTACCCCGTTTCTCGAATGTAGTATAGGAGTTGTCATGGTAGGGATGGGACTATGGTAAGTGGTTGTGATAGTTTTGTGTGGAATTGTTTTCCTGGTTTAATTTCTTGTACGTATAACATTTTTAGGTTTCTGGATTTGGATGATGGAGAAGATGAAGAGAATGACATGATTTTTACTTGGATGTTAAGAGGATGAAGATGAGAAAAGATGAAGAAGAAAGGTGATGGATGAACATGAAGATGAAGAGAAGAGACAAGGTAAAACATGAGGATACCGTATCAATTGTTAAATTACACCAACGGCAATTATCTTTTTTGGCTTTTAAATTCTGTGGGGGATCCAATTAAATACCCATTTTAAAAGTGTTAACTGTCAAACTTAGAGACCAAGAAAAAAAACATTGATCAAATAAAAAGTAACAAGTAAAAAAATTCATACGTCATACCGTTAAAATGATAACAACATCAAAATTGAGCATCAAAATTTTCAATTTTTAACAAACCCTCTTAATTTGAGTTTTTAGTTTTTAATAAAAAAAATTAAGATTATAATTGATGAAAAACTTTGTACACCATTTTAATCTAAATAGCAAATATCACTATTTCTTCAAATTATAATTTTACAAACAAAACCTATCCAATATGTTTCATTATAATAAAACTTCAAATACAATTCTTGTATAAAACTTAAATCATACAATGAAATAATACAATATCATTTAATAAAAAATGTAAAATCTTTCGTTTTTAACTTGATAAATACACTAATAATATATGCAACCGACGGAAAATAAATTGCTGTCTCAATTCCACTCCACGTTTCACTCTAGAGAAAAGTTCAAGAAAAAACAAACAGTAGCCATGATTTCATAATTAAATTCCATAACATTAGAGCTTTCAAAATCTTAAAGAAATATTAACTATAATTGAGCATCATGGGAGACCAAAAAACCCCAAGAGAAAAAATAATAATAAATAACCCGAAAAGACACAAGAAGAAAAGAGGAAGAAAAAATAATCCTATATCGAGCATATCTACGGTTGAAATTCCTCGATATTGCCCCATACTGAATAATTTCATCATCATCAGCAAATTATTCCTTCCAATATAGTTATAAATCGCTCCATTCGCATGACGGCCGAGTGGTGCCAACTTCTAACACCTTCACCATCTTTTGCCACCATAGCTACCACCTCTACCGCCACCGGAGAACCTCCTATTTCCTCCCCTATCCGAATATCCACCACCTCTGCCACCAGAGAACCTACCACCTCTGCCAAAGCCACCACTACCAAACCTTCCCCTTGACTGGTCTCTTTCTTGCAATTTTGGCAATTCTTTCACCACCTCTAAGCTGACATTAGCGGCATTTTCCTGACCTGCATCCACAGAAAAATGAAAAGAGAAATATTAGGCAAAATTCTAAATATTTGCAATTAAATAAAAAGAAAAAAAAATGCTCCACAATTTTATTTAGCATCAAGAAAGTAGAAGCGGAGGTTGAGTTAACTAGTTAAAAGAACGTAAAATTTATAAACCCTTAAACTATTGAATGAGCTATAAAGCAGAAAAGTACCAGAAAGAAACAAGTCCAAATCTTCCACCGGGATATCAAACACTGCACCCATTCCATCAGCTGTGAGAGTCATACCCTTCACTGACTCTACTTTTTCCTCAGGCACGAATCTCCTCAAGACACCATAAGCAAAGCTGCAATTTAATTTACGAAATCCAAGTGTCATCAATTTACACAGCTTAATTGACACAAAGAAGTAGCGGAAGACATGACCCAACTTCACAAAATCCAATTCCCTCAACTACATCATAACACATTAGGTTACATAAGTATGCGGATCACAAATCCCTTCATATTAATCACGAGCTAAGAAAAATTATTTTTTATTTGGAGTATGAAACATTCAAAGAAAGCCCAGGATAAATTATGCCTCCTTCCTTCAATCAAATAAAGGTGACAAAACCCCTTTTTCTCTTTAGTTTTACTGTTACAGCCAATCAGAGACACAAAGAAATAATTTACACAGATCATTAGTCCAGATATCAAATAACCTGCCCCGTTTAGGCCTGTTGAGGCACACAAACATGCCATCACCCTCATTAGATAAAGAAATATTCTTCAACAAAACAATTCTAAATAACTCACATTATTATACATCCTAATTTATTATGTTCTGTAGACATCAAAGATCTGAAAACTGGGAAGATTTAGGAGCTTACGATGCTGTGTAGATGGGTTTTCCAGCTTCAAGAAGCACTGTAACATGATTCTCCAAAGATGAAAGAAGTGATCTGCTCTTTATCTCAGTGTAACCCTGCACAAAAACCGTCATAAGCTAGGTACTTCCAATACACAAAGAAACCCAGCGTTCAGTGGAAAAAATAATTTTTCAAAAAGAACTGTGGCACAAAATAGATACTATTAATTTAAAAAAGAAGAAACCATAAGACTTACAGCAGCCTTGGCGAGTGCTTTTGCAAGCAGTTCTACTGCTGATAGACCTGAAGTGCTCAGTAACTCCTCAGCAGCCGACTCAAAGACAGGAATTACACTGCAGTTCAATATGTTTATATTAGAAACATATAGAACAAATTCATTTTAGACATCTATAAGAACCAAGATAGCAAATATACCTATCAGAAACATTGGTTATTGTTTCTGCTGCTTCTAAACCAGCAGCTTTAGCAATATCAGCTGGCTGAGGAGCAGATATGTGCTCAAATTTTACACCAGATTCTCTTTCTATTTTGGATATATTTGACCTTCTAGGATCATAAAGCATTACGGCTACTCCAGTATTGCCTGAAAAAATGATAATGTATCTGAGGCCCGCGACAAATTCCATGCTACCAGAACAAAATATATATATTCTCTCAATGAATCTAAACAGAAAATAAATGGCAACTTTTCGACATCTACCTGCTCTTCCAGTACGTCCAGATCGATGGATGTAGGCTTCTACATCACGAGGAGGCTCACACTAAAATATAAACACTAGTCAGTACATTCTGCATATAAACATAGTATAACGATTTCCAAGACATACACTGGCACAAACCTGGATAATTAATTGCACATCATTGATATCTAATCCTCGTGCTGCCACATTTGTGGCCACTAATGTCATGAACTTGCCTGACCGAAAACCAGAAAGTGTGACCTGCAAGTAAAGGTCATGATTCAACAAAGGCAGAGTCAGTTAAAAATAGGTAAGAACTTGTCAAGAAATCGCCTTTTTTCTTTTCTTGGTATATAGCACAGAAGAAGTAGGAAAAGTGAGCATAGACAAATTTACCTCACGCTGAGACTGCTGTATGTCCCCATGTAAAGCCCGTGCTCCAGGCAACAAATCAGCAAGTTGTGAAGCTGATTCCTTTGTCTCAGAGAAAATAATTGTGCGGCCTCCACTGAATCAGGAAAAAAAATTTAACATAAAGTAATCAATTCAATAAAAGATTATATCAGATAATCATAATCATTATTAAACTATAATTAGCACTACAAATAACTAACCTGCTATAACAACGAATGATATCAGGAATAACTTGAGATCTCGCCGTACTAGTACAGGGAACAACAATATGCCTGACATTCATACTAGCCTTCATTTTCTCATTTCCAACAAGATCTATAGTTTTCTTATTTGGTTTAAGGAACTTAGAAGCAAGCTGGCAATGCAAAAACAAGTTTTAGTTATACAAGGACAAAGAAGGCAGATATGACATTTGATATAACAGCACACATGTCATTAGGGACAATTTAATATTCAAAAAACCAATCTAGAAACGGACAACATAAGTAACACAGTTAAGAGACGAACATGTTTCACCCAGTCTGGCAGTGTGGCACTAAAGAGAAGTGTCTGAACTTTACTAGCATCCGCAACTTTGCCTACAAAATGCAGTACCAGTAAATTTATAATGCCACATGAATCACATTATGAGACCCAAGTACCTGATGTGAGGTATACATACCCAGAATTAGTTCAACATCTTCAACAAAACCCATCCTTAGCATTTCATCAGCCTCATCAAGGACACGAAATTTCAAAGAGGCAAAGTTAATGTTGCCCCTTTCTATGTGATCCTGTAACAAATGTACAAAAAATGACCAGGTGATCAATGAGTGTAGACAAAACAAATTATTTCCAAAGCATCTAACTAGAAAATAAAGCTTAATTGAGATTATGATTAAAAGAGAAACCTTGATACGGCCAGGTGTTCCAATAACTATATCGATCCCTCTCTTCAATTTCATCTCCTGAGCTTGATAGGGAGCTCCTCCATACAAGCAACAAGAGGTCAACCCCATTGCACCACCATAAACGTCAAAGTCCTCATGCACCTATAAACTCAAAAATGTCACGCCATGCATTTTCAAAAATAAAATGCTTTCTCCTTTTAGACCTATATGTCCCATGTCATACCTGTTTAGCCAATTCCCTAGTAGGTAAAAGTACCAACACACTTGGTGGTCTGCCATATCCAGTCTTCCTGGATGTCTTTGTCGGCCCATTTGATAGAGACTCTAAAATTGGCAGCACAAAGGCTAGTGTTTTGCCCTGCATGATTGAAAACATGGACAAAGATACAAATCAGAGTAAAACTCTGCAATGAATCCTCTATTTCAAATAATAAAAGTCATGAGGAACAACTAATTAACCAAAGCGGAAAAAAAAATAGTAAACTGAATGAACAATTTTTACTAAACCCATATAAACACTAACTTCTAAAACATCGAAAGTGAATTAACATCTCATAACTCAAAACCTTCTTGTTTATAAAAAATCAGGAATAAAGCCAATCTAACAATAAATAAAAACATGTTTCCATTCCTTGTCCTGAAATGAAGTAAATAAAATTTTCCATTCTCATTTAAAAAGAGCCAATCCTAGAATTTCTAGGAAGTAATACAAAAATATCATCACCATAACTGCATTAACCCTTCAAAATAAGCAAATTTCGCACAATATAAGGGGGAATAGCAGTGTTAGCTAGGGAATATTAACCAACCAGAAAATTGTAACGCTCAACAGTCACCTATTTCACACCTTCGCTTTACGTGATGAGACAATGGTGACATGTACCAGTCATCCATCCCCAAATGACAGTCAAATAAGGCATTACATATGAAAATGGTAACATTACCACTCACGTCAAAATAAGGCGTAGGTTAGTAGTTTAACTGTTGAAAATTATAAATATAACGCTGGGTTTTATCAATATGATGTTAAAAGGTGGCATTGATAAGCTACCGGCCGATCAGCCTCAGACACTAACAGGACGCTGAACTCATACAAAAATTAAGCGGTAAAATAAGAATGCTATTATACCTGACCAGTGCGTGCACGTCCAACTAAATCAGAGCCGTCGAGAATCATACCGAAAGTCATGGCCTGAATCGGAAACAGAGACTCAATCCCCTTCGATTTGAGTTTCTCTCTCAAAGGCTCCGATATTCTGAACCGAGAAATCGCATTTGAATTCTCAGAACTTTCCTGCTGTTCCTCGTCGGCATCTACTTTCAATTTTTTCTTCGTCTTCTTATCGGCGGCTTTCAAGTTAACAGGCTCCAACAGTTCCGAGCTGGTTTCGCTTCTCTCTTCCTCTTCTTCCATCTCTAAAGCCTTTCGTTTCTTACTCTCTTTCTTCTTAGTCTTTTCCGAGTCATCCGCCTTCAGCTTTGACTCCTTCTTCCTCTTCTTTTCCGTCGAAAAGTCCGTTTCTGATTCTAAGCTTTCGAGAGCTATTTTCTTCTTCATCTTGTTCACTTCCTTCTTTTCTTTTTCGTCAAAGAGAGCTATTGAAGGCATGTGGAAAGAGATTGAAATATAGAGATTCTACTTCTCCTGCTGCACAAAGATGTGGCACTGCGTTGCAGAAGCAGGAGCGAAAGAGAAAGAATAATCGGTTAGGGTTTGAGATTTTATTGTTTGGTGGGGAGACGTTTCGGACCGTTGGATTCCAAACCCTATTTCTTTTTTATATTTGCCGTTGGATTATAACTTCTTAACTTATCGTACAAGTCATAGTCTCAGGGTAAAGCACCTGAAGCACCAGGTACGACCGTTCAAGTATGGGACAGCTGTTTGGTACCGTGGTCCGCGAGGCAGGGTAAACTTACTTAGAAAACCGACAATTCCACTGGTTGGATTATTATTTTTGTATGAATTTCAATTTTCTTCTCTAATTTTAATTTTTTTTCATTTTAAAAATTGTATTATAAGTAAATATTCAATTACTTTTAAAAATATATATATAAAGTAAATTGTATCAGAGAAACAAGGAGAAACAAAAATTACTATATAGCCTATCACTTTGTTCTTTTCCAGGAAAAGTGTGAACTAAATCATTTTTATATTTGTCCCTTAACTTTAATATAATGTAAAAAACAAAAAAATCAATGTAATTCACTAATCTCATCTAGTTGCAAGTTTACCATGTGGACAATCAATTATTTATTTTAAAAAAAAAAAAAAGAGCCCGCTATAAGGGAGCTTCTAGGCTAGTTCGAAACAATGAACTTACCTGTAACAAAATTAAACCTTTTGCAAATGCTAGTATGGAAGGTCAATAAAATTAACTCGACCTGATTTCAATATATCAATCAAAAGTTGCAGAAAAACCAATCAAATTATTCCACTTATAGAAGGAATTTTAACTAAATAAAGCTTCTCTTGGAAGCAACTAATGTTCTCTACATAAGCACATTTCTCCCCTTGAAAACTAGTTGCAGAGAAGCATTCATTGAATATGCACCCAAAGCAGTTTGCTGTTTCTACAAGTCCATCTTTCCCATCCAAAACAATTTTATGTATCTAAAAATAGTGTATTTAACTAACTGGAAGCATATTTTACCTTGTCAAAAGATATGGAAGCAGTTCTTTCTTCTGCAATGTAGTTGTACAGATCATGAATAACAACAGCAAATGGTAATTACAAGCTCACAACAGAACACTGATAACAAATCCAAGAATCCCATATAATGACCATCTGGAAACAGATTCCTGATATGAAGAAGAAGCACTTTGGCACAAATTGAACCCATACCAAATATCACCAGGAATAAAAGTGTCATAGTAAAATGTCACAGCTGCTGAATTATAGCCATAAATCTTCACAGTCTTCGGTTTCCAACCATCAGGTCCACTTCGATACAGATATACATAACAGATTTGATAAGCACATGGCCCATTTATTTGAAACGTATCAGAAGAACATCGTTCGAAAGTCCCCGTGGAGGGATCATCCAATCTTGGTGCATATACCTGATCATCAACATTTTCCAATCATCATAAGTATTAAAAATCAATATGAAGTTTTATAGATAGGTCAAGTATTATACTTGTACACGAACTATGCCACTGCTTTCTGTAATTAGCTCCAGAGTCTGGATTCTAGGTCACTTAACATAAATTTCACTTTCAGAAATAAATAAATACACCACATTAATAACTGCTATAACTTTCTACACATAGAGGAAAATGAAACAAATACTTGATCTAGGAAATAAGAAACCATTTACAGAAGAAATATATTAATTAAATAAACAATAAATTACTTGCTCTCATATGCTAACCTAGAAACACATTTTTTGCTCAAGAACAGTTTCTTAATTCGTAAGAGAAGAGACATTGCCCAACATAAACTTCCATCTTCAATCAGTAATGTTATGCTTAGAAATTTTTATCAACGGTTCAGCCACGGACGCGTCATCAGTACAATTATGAATTACGGTCAACTGAAGTTATAACCTTACATAACATGTTGAATTTGATTTAAGATAAAAAATAACACTGGATTGCATATCTACCAAGAAAATTATATTAAATTCTAGATTACTTTCTTGCTAAGCATAAAAAATTTATGGGTTGCTTCCTAAGAATCAAGCCCAAATTAATCTTAATGAAATTTTCTTCAACTGGATTGGAACTGAACGATGGGTTCTTTCCAATTCAAATAGAACTTGTTTTCTAGGGCTTGAGATGTGAAACAAATGAATCATTTTGCAATAAAAATTAAAAAAAAAAAAATTGGAAACCTGATTGCCATAAGCATCACCAAAAGAGATACTGATCTGATCTCGGGTGTACTTTGTTGAGGAACAGCTTGTTGTTAAAATCACCGTGTAAGAACAGCTCCCCAGATTCTTTTTTAATCCCAAAAAATAAAATCAATAATCAGAGATAAGATATGGAAATAAAAAATAAAAAACTTACTTAGAGACGAATGAATGAATTACACCTGAATATAGCTGACGTTAAAAGATTCGAAAGCTTGAGGCTTCAACTGCAAGCTCGTGGTTTTGGCTTCAGAGAGGATTAATACCGAGGCAAAGAGGAGTAGAAGAGGCACTGGCACTGCCCTCATTTTTTTTTTTTTTTTGTTCTTTTCTTATGAAAATAAAAATACGAGAGAGAAGGAAGAAGACCCACACCACAGGAATAATATGGTATTGGTGAGCAGTATTGTCTGGCGTAAAAAATGACGAAACTTCTTTATGTGCATAAAACAAAGAGGCTACAGCTGACGTGTACAAGTGCTTATCGGTCTTTGACTCGTACGTTGGAGACTCCGAATGTCATCTGGGTATGTTTGGTTTGATTTTTAAATCGAAATTAAAATCAAAATTATAATAGGATATAATTAAAATTAAAATAATTCTTTATTTTTTCTATTTAGTTCAATATTGAATCGGAATCGAAATCCGATTATGATAAAAGTTGTTTGGATTATAAAAAATTCATAATCGAAATTAATATCAAAATTTTAAATTATTCTCTGTAAAAATATATAAAATAATAATAATAAATATATATCATTGTTATTATAAAATATAAATTTCCATATTTCTTACACTTTATTTATTTATTTACCTTTTATAAAAATATTATAACATTTTTTTAATTTATTAACTTTTTTTTAAATATTATAACATTTTTTAATTTATTAATCCTTTTAAATATTATAACTTTTTCTATATATTATAATTATTTTAATTTTAAAAAAAATTTAATATTATAATTTTTAAAATATTATAATATTTTTTATTTAATTTTACTTTTTAAACAAATATTATAACTTTTTTTCTTCAAAAAGTAAAAAGCCCTGCTTTTATTTTATTCGAGTTAGGAATCAAAGTTGATTCCCAATGGGTGGGAGGAATGACTAATTTCCTTTCTTAGGGTAATTGGATTCCTATTCCCAGGCTTTTTTTTTGTTTTTATCAACCAAACAACAAGAATAGGAATACCACATTCTATTTTCATTCTTATGTATATTTTTTTCGAACCAAACGGGCCCTTAGTGAAATTGGGAAAAATATATAGTGAAATTCTCAAAAACAACTCAACTTAAAATCAAATAAGAAAATTAGAGAATTGTTTTGAATTTAAATTAAATTCTAAAAGGGTTTATTGTTTATAAAGTTCTTTTTTTTTACAAAAATAATTTTTAAGTTTTGATATATAAGTAAAGATTTGGATATGTATTTATTAAAAAATGATATTTGAATTTCAAATATGTTAAAAAATTTATAATAAAAAGAAAATATATTTTTCTAAATAACATAAAGCTTTGGCTAATTAAGATATCTTATTATCAAGTTGTCCAACTAGTATACTCGATAATTTAACACCGATTAGACATTTATTAACAATGTTTGATATCTATATGATGGATGTCAATCTATTATATGACTTTTCATATATAGTATTAATCTAGTGATTTTTGAAAATAGGATTGAATGTCAATCTTTATGTATGTAATTAGAAAAATAAATGATTTATTCATAACTTATATTAAACTTAACTATATAATAAAAATAAACTATAATTTGATTAAAATTCAAAACAATTCTCTCTAACATAACATTTTTGGTATTTCCATGAGATTTTGGGTACATTAGATGATTACATCACTATGAGAACAAATTAGTGATTACTATTTTTTCAATCGTATCATAGAAAGACTAGATAAATAATAATCAGGCTAGGTTTGCCTAGCTTCTTATAGTGACTGCAGTTCATTTTTCAGTTGGTGTGTAGATTGAATGCCATATAAAAAGATAAACACCTATTTGAATTACTATAATAGACGATGATATGAATCATGAGCCATGATTCAAAATGCCTTCAAAGACAGATTGATGAAGTATTTTGCATTGGCAATCAAATACTTGATAAGCACTCACATTGATGGAGCCAGAGAGGGTTGGGCTTAAGCAAAACAAACGATCCAAACGACAAGCCCACATATTTCACTGACCCAGATGGAAATCGACCCAAAAATGAGACTACAATTGACATTGCACTCGGAGATTGGGCCTCACGAGTTTCACTCTTTATTGAGGTTAAATAGGCTTTAGGCCTTTAATAAGAAAATTCCCACAACACCTGACTAAAGCCAATACTATTGCCATTCGAGAAAAACATTAAAAAAAAGGGTATTAACATTCAGGGGGTGCATTCAATTAAGACTTTTAAAGACTTTTTATAACTGAATGACTTTTATAGATTTATAGACTTTTAATGACTTTTATAGACTTTTTATGATTATGAAAGATTTTTATAGACTTCTATAGACTTTTATTTTAATGACTTTCGTAGACATTTGTAGACTTTTATAGAGTTTCATAGATTTTTATTTTAATGATTTTCATAAATATTTGTAGACTTTTATAGACATTGATAGACTTTTTTAACAAGAGATTGATAAGCTTTTATGGACTTCAAACAATATAATATAAATTTTATAAATAAATAGATAAATCTATAAATAATTATAATTACATAACTAGATA
>JANLJB010029186.1:0-13834 GCA_026212285.1 Bursera cuneata | reverse complement strand
GTAGAATTGCACCCTTTTTTTATTATGTGGGACAATAGACCCATTATTGATCCATGAACGATGTTTATCTAATCATAATGGCTTCATGGTGGCAGGTTTTGTTGAGCCAATGACTTTATGTTGTGGTGGTTTTCATGAAACCCATATTGATTGTGGGAAGACAGTTACGGTGAATGGGACAGTTTATGGTACACCATGTGATAATCCATCACAACACATTAGCTGGGATGGAATGCACTACACGGAGGCAGCCAACTCTTGGGTTTCTGTTCACATTCTCAACGGCTCCTTCTCTGACCCACCAGTTTCTATCGAGAAGGCTTGTCTTCATCGCGGGGACGTGTCATCTTGATGCAATATTGGATTAGTCACTTCTCACATGACTAAAAGTTAGCTTAGTAGAATAGTAGCAATAACCAATTGTGATTTTGGCTTTTGGGGGAACTCGCGAAGTTGTATCTTGATGACCACTGGACTTAGTAACTAATGACTATTAATAGGTTGGTCCACGTGAAATGTGCTTTCTCTGTAACTTGTAGTTATGAGAAATAAAGAAGTTATAAGAACGTCAAAATGCACTGAATAGTGAATAATACGGTGGCTATATTCTCTGGTAAGTTCTCTGCATCCGCTATAAACTTCCTTTGTAATGTTCAATCCAGGATCAAATATCCTCCACCATAAGTATTCTAAGACAGCGAAGGGACAAGGATGCTTATAAATGGCTATTGGTTTCGGTTGTTCTTCACCCCAGAACAGTTACTACTAGACTATTGCCACATTAGCTCATGGCACCAGTAAACTTTAATTAGCTTACAGAAGTAGAACAGAAATTTCTATCTACTATATTGGGTAAACTTTAATTAGCTTACAGAAGTAGAACTGAAATTTCTATCAAATATATTGGGAGGCAAGGATACCGGGGGACCATGTAAAAAACATTGAAGAAGGATGGGGAGTTTTGGATAAGATTAAAGGATGAATGATCTTCGTGTGATGGTCCTCACTCGGTCCTATGTAACTTCCCCTCTATGATAACTTTCCAAAACACATTAAATTCCATATTCAGATTGGAAGCTACTACCACACAGGTCGGTCAAATTGTGACAAATCTGCAAAAAGTTAACAAGAATTTCAAGATTTGTTCTAATGCACATTTATAGCTTCAGTTCTGATACCATTTAAGGGCAAAATGCACAAAATAGCTAGAATTAATTACCAACACGTCATCTCCAAAACTTTTCTCTTCAAAAAGGCCCGACATTACTTGGTGCAAAGAGGACATTGAAGGTGAGTATCTTACTAAACTATGGTATAGAAGCAATTAAGATGTTATAGCAGACAGTTAGGTGTAACAACAGAGAATATGAAGTCCCACCTTTTATTAATTGGAGTTTAAGACATACAAAGAAGAATGTGACAACAGGAATTTTAAAAATTGATAAAAAATGAATGTGACAGAGGAATTTTAACAAATTGATAAAAAATGAAGTATGAATGCAACTTTCTTATAAGACAGCATAACAAACTTTAGAAGCCGATCCCATCTCTACAGACCTGTTGTTATTTTTATTTCCAAATCTGCCAACAGGAATTGACAAACCAACAACCTAATTAATCTTCCTCTTGAACATATTTTACAACCGCATTTATTTACATTCTCAGCAATTATAGCACTTCAATGGCATCATCTTTTAGAATCTGAGGGCTGGTTTCAAGGAATGTTACTAGTGACCTTGATTTTCTGTTTCTAGCCCTGCCTGCTTCTTTCAACAACTCCGCCAACCTTCGCTTCTCATCTTCCACATCAGGATTTGCTGTTCCAAGCTTCTCTTCTCTCATGCCAACAACATATTCTAAAAGTTCAATAGCATCATCTAGCCTGCAAAATCCCAAATCAGAAAATTCAATCCTCACATTGACATGAATATGTAATTCATTAAAGGCTTAAAAAGCAAAACAAAAAAGACAATTTCCTATCATATATAAGGGGAAAAAGAATATGTTACCTGCCCATTGCATCATATGTACCAGCTAGATTGCTATAGACCCCTAAAGTGTCATGGTGGTATGGCCCATATTCCTTCTCTAATATGCTCCTTGCTTCTTCAAAAAAGTCTGCTGCCTCATTTATTGCATAACGCTGCACACATGCAAGACCCATTTGGTTCAAAGCAATCCCAAACAAGGCAGACTTCTTCTCTCCACTCGCTCTAAACTTAGAAATGGCACTTTTGAAGGTGTTATAGGACTCGTAGTAATTCTCCTTCATATAATACATTACTCCCATCTGGGCCTCAACTCCAGCAATAGTACTTTGTTGACCTGGGGTAGAGCCATATATTCTCAAAGCCTTCTTAAGTAACTTAAGTGCCTGATCTAATTCATTCAGAGATTGATATATAGCAGCAATATCAATTAAACCACTGGCAATCTCTTCTGAGGGGATTCCAGGCTTAGGCCTGCTGTATATTTTGAGTGCATTTTCGCAGTAAGACTTGGAATCCCTTAGTCTTCCTATCTTGTGGTACAAATCAGCCAAACGGACATAAACTGAAGCAACAGCTGGATGATTTTCTCCTTTAGCTGACTTGAACACAGTGAGTGCTTTCTGATAGGAAAAAATTGCTTCATCGAATCGAGCCAAGGACAAATAAACATCTCCAATGCTGCAATCAATTGCAGCCACATCTACTTCATGACCATTGGCTGCCGTGGCCACGCTTGCTAAAACATAATGCTCAAGAGCAGCCTCATAATCTCCTCTGGAGTCGTAGATAAGTCCCATGAGTCTCCTATCCGCTGCTTCTTCAATGGATGCAGGAGAACCATTCTCCCTATGAATGTCAAGAGCCATCTTACAAACCTTCTCGGCCTCATCAAATTGCAATGCTTGAACATGTGCTTCAGCCACATACCGACATGTCTCACTGACTCGATGGTCAGTTTCTCCCAAGACTTGTCTTTGAATCTCCAATCCCGCTGTGTAGAATAGTATGGAATTCTCAATCTGACCCAACATTGCATAAGTATCACCTAACTGCATGCAGCCAGCAAACTTAGCCAGTGCATGATCTTGGCCATCTTCTATGACTGGAATTTCAATAGAACGCTCAAGAATGGGAATTGCCTCATTGTATTGGCCTAAGCCCCAGTGTATTGCCGCCATGACATGCAAACACATTACTATCTGTAAACTGGGTTTCTCATTCTCACATACCTCAAATGACTTCAATGCTCGTGTAGCCAATTCCAGGGCTTTCCGGGGGTTTTCACCCGAAGAAATCATATCCCTTGTTTGTTTGAGTAAAAATGGACCAAGATCAGGATTATCTAATCCTTCCTCAAGAGGATCCCCTAGTCCATTCTGAAATTTTGCTGCTAGCGAAGCAATATTTCTTTGTTTCTTAGCAGAGAAACCAGTATTTGGTTTTCTCATATTCTTCTCATTCCTCTTATCAGTCGTAGTAGTTCTCTCATGAGAAGATTTGCCTTTAGGACTTGACTTTGTTGATGCGTCTGAACTCAGCTGCGAGTTAGACATTTGCTTACCATTTGCAGACTGGTTTTTACCCATTTTTGCGACCTTTTTATCTGTAGTGTCATTTACTTTCTTGGGAGTAATTTCACCACCATTACTCTCTTCTTTATTCTCTGCCACCACCTCTTTTGTCATCTCTACTTCTCCAATATCTCCAACAAGATGGCGCAACTCTGAATCAATCCTTGATTCCTCTCCGTATGATCCATAGCTAGCCCTTGATGGCGATTGATCAGAGCTCTGCATCTCACAGACATTATGATATAGCTGCTCGATAGAGGCATCAACTATGCCATCGATAGCCAGATCAATGGAGTCACTACGGGGACTCTGTGGACTCAACGGACTTCTTGGAGACTTCTGCTGCATAAAACTGTCCTTATACGCCATGTAGCCTCCATTAGCTTCATCTAATCCACCACTGTCTCCATTTAATGCATCCATTGCTAATCCAGCCATGTTTTCTGGGAAAAATCAAATGAACGATATTATTAAAATGCACCTGCGCTCTGTATATAGAAAAACAATTACTAACCAAAAATAGCAAAGTAGCAAACAAAACTTGTGCAGTAATGCAGCAAAAGCTTCCCAATTAACAAATCAAAATTCCTCTAAATCTTAAACTTAACTACTCTTTACATTTTTATATTAAGTCTCCCTCAAGTTTCTGCACTTGCATACCTGCACAACAAACTTGCCAGCACATTCTTCCATTGAAAACATCATCAACATTCCTCTCAACTATTTCATTCCATTTCACATGAAACATTATAGCAAGAAAACTCAGAAGAGAATGAAAATCTCTAACTTACATGGTCACAATTACTGCTTAGAAAAACTTAAACTTCTCATCAAATGACTAGAGTATCCAAAATAAACCAATGAGACACAGAACAAGCAAACAGAAACAGAAAACATATCTAGAGAATTGAAAAAACAAGACAAGTAGGTCATACCTTAATCTTTAGTGTTGTGTTTGAGAGAAGAGAATGTGAAAATTCAAGTCTTTGTTTGATGTTCTCTGGATGGTATGTACAGAGATAAATATATATAAGGTGGTGTGCTTTGTATTTATGTAGAGTTTGCTCTTACATGGAGTACAAGTTAAAGAATGCAAGAAGAAACAAGTAACTGAAAAGACTAAAAAAGACTTAGGAACAATAGAAGAGGGCAAGGGCAAAATAGGAAATTGAATGGAGGTATATTTAAATAAAATATACTACAGAAAATAATTATGGGAAGATGTGGGGTTGCATAAGTAGATTGTCGAAGCAATAAGGAAGGCGACTTCTCTCCCACCTTTCCCTCTCTCGTCCTCTACAGCTAGATTTTATTTTTTATTATTTTTTTGTTTCATTATTTGTACTTTTATTTACTTAATCATTAATTTGTTATTAGTTCTTAAATTATATATATATTTAGATTTTTCTATAGTACAAATATATACATTATTGGTTTGGAAAAGTTTCTCCTAATATTGAAGATATTCATAAATCTCTTTTAAATTTTACTAGAAAAGAGTTATGGTCTTAAATATCATCAATGTAAATTATTATTACTCAATAAATATAACTTATTTTTTAATTTAACCTTCGTATTAAATATAAATCAATTTATTCCTTTTTTTTTTTGGTATTTTCGGTTGGATATTTGTGCAAATTGCAATGCTTTGGCTTGTGGTCTGACGCTGAGAAATTGGCGGGATTAACGGCTTTCAGAGTTTCCAACGCTAAAGTAAGAGCAGGTGCTGCGGTGGCAGCAGTGTGTGATGTTAGAGGAGGAGGTGATACTGTATTCAACTTTTAACACGTGTAAGAAAAAGGTGAAAGCATTTTGGCAGGCTTTTTGACGTGATGATGATTGGTGTGTCTTTGAAGGGCTCCACGTGGACCAAATCCAGAATTCCACCCGCATCCCTGCTGTCATCGTGTCAGATTTTTTTCAGCCCCAAAAAGTGGTCCTCGGCCTCTACCGCCTCAATCAGCTCGGCTCTGGGTGCAAACGGCAAACAAATGATGGTGGGCCTACCGGCCCATACCCTCCAAAAGTGAATAAGGGTCACCTTTTTAAAAAACTTTAGTAAAATAGTGTATTTATTCATCAAATTATATAATTCGTAAATTAAATTCTTAATAATTACAGTAATTATTGTTTGAAAATATAAGAGAACCCTTTTTTAACAAGTTAGTCTTTTGATTACTGGCAAATAAACACATAATTATCTATACTAGAATTGCCCTTATAATAAGTCATTTTCAATATATGAAACCATTAGCGCAAACAAAATAGAGCAACAATTTAATTTTAAATTTCTTTTTATATATATATAATGGTAAGATACATTAGAAAAGACCCATTTCTCACATTATTTTAAAAAGAATGAATGATAAATAGATAGTCTTTTGAATTGTATTTTTTATTAGAAGATTTGTTAAATTCAGTGAAATGATTAGTTTAATATAATTTTTTAGATATTTTAATGATTATTATGATAAAAATACACAAGTTTGAATATCTTAACTAATATGATGACATGCATTAAATTATTTTAATAAATTAAGATTATTTACTTATCTAATCTTTCTTTAATTTTTAAAGATGTGATGACATGTCTGCATTCTCTCTTTATTAATTTTTTTACAATAATTAATTATATTTATGTAAAAGAATATATAAAGATAAAATGAGCTAGAAATTCTTGTGATTATAATAAATTATAGTCAAACAAGTCAACCCAACCCACACGGCATGGCATGGTAAAGAGTTGCGACGACTCCACCACTCATAGCATGAAATAAGCTAAACTGAAAGCCTCCAAAATGAAGTCACAACTCTCAACCTATAGATAGACCCACCACATCCTGACCCAATGGGCTGAGTTGCCCTGACACATGTAGTAAGTAGCTAGCGAAACTATGTCAAGTCAAATCAATTATTAGCTAAGGTTGGAAAATCAGATGATTGGTAGTTGTCATAGGTAAGGTAAGACATGCATATCTCTCTCTCTCTCTCTCTCTCCACATCGTATGTGTGTGTCTCTTAAGACAAGATAATACATGTATGTATTTTCTATATTTACAAGGTAGACCTTGTCAAATAAAAGTGGCAATGGCATTGATTAAGAGTTTCTGCTAGAGTCTTGGTTTGATTAAAGAGAAATATTAAGAAGAATCTATGGTAGGGTCATGATGGAAGTTGGGGAGAAATTGATAAATGATTAATGGGGATTATGGACATCTACTGGGCAACCTAAACTTGAAGAGACAAAAAGACATGCCAAGCCAAGCTTGTTGATTGTGATAACGAAAACAATTTCATAACCAAAGTATATTCTGTTGGTGAGACTGAAACCCCAGGCATCTGCCTCTCTCTGCCTGCTGTATTCACCGCCCTATTATGCTATGCATCTCGCCTCAAACTCACCTACCCGAACAACTTGATGATATGTTCAATTTTCTCAATAACTCATGCTTAAAAAGTCTAAGAAAGAGAAGTAATGCTATCAAATCTCGTTTACTTACAATTTTGATCTAAATTTTTTATTATTTACCTTACTTAATGTAATAGATTAACATAAAAAATAGACAAAAGTTACTAGGAAAGAACTCAACTTAAGTAACACGTAATTATATTTGTAAACAAACTAAAATAAGTCAAATCTTGGAGAAGGAAATGAAGTTGAGTAGGTGCTCCACCAATTCCATAACCGGTAATCTAACAGCGATACATCAACCGACTATGATTATTTATTTAGTAGAATTGTCTCATCTTCAACAGCAACAACAGCGACACTTCTTTTAATTATTTATTAATCTCTAGGAGACATAGAATGTATAAATTGTGGATCATATCTATTCAAATCTCAGCATTGAAACTATAAATACTAAAGGTAGAATCATACCTAACCCTTCCGATAAGGTTATGGGCTCAGCTGCGCCGACCCTTTCGATGACTTTTCTTTTATGTATTCTTTGGCTTAAATTCAATCAAAAACAGTACGCAGATATTAGCCTTTCATGAATCCTTTAAGCAAATTGATTTTATGTTTATTATATTTCTCCGAAAACTCTCATTTTCGTATGTCATAAAGTATGTATATATCGGGAAAAAAAGAAGAAGCAGGGTTGGTATGGAAGGAAGAAGAAGTGTGTACTGGATAACCTTTAATAATTGGTGGCTTCACGTGTGCGCATGGCTCAAACAAAATAAACCAAAAATGACACAGAGTCCTCCTATTTATCTATCTTTTGGCCAGAAAAGGCATCTCTTATCTTTCTGAAAGGGTCTCCCTCTTTTTTCAGTTTGACTTTTGGTTGAAAAAATAATACTTAAAATCAATAATAATTTGATGTTCAAACCATCATGGACATGGTGTCATCGATCTCATGTTCACGTTTGTACGTAAGAAGTGTTTCTTCCAAAAGATGTTTGGGACGACAATGGGGCTCCATAATTACATATCGATATGAACCACTGTTCGACGTAACTGCAAAACACCCCCATACGTGAACCAAACAACTGTTAGAGGGGAAAATGGCTATTCTTTGACCAGTTTGAAGGTCAAAGCATCAAAATTTTTCTTTTTCTTTTTCTTTTTCTTTATCTTTATAATGCAAAGATGAGAAAGGTGAGATACCTCTGTTGAAAGCAACCGATGAATATTTTGTGGTCCTTTTTGCTTTTATAATATGGTATATAATTCATAAATATTCAACCATCAAAAATTTCCACATGCTAAGTTTTGAATCTGTTGATGTGGGAATTTCTTTGTGGCACAAATACAGTCACTAATCGAATATGACTCGGGCGACCTCCTCAGCAATCCGCTTAGAGCCCGAACGTGTCCATCTTGGACTGGAAATGATACTCTCGTTCAGATAACGTCCAAAAGTGTGTGGTCCTGTATTGCATACATGTTTAGCCTAATTAAGATAACATAGGGATACGCGGTCCATGAATAGATATTATGAGACATTCTGAAAAAGTAAGTAATGAGACTATATGTGTTCTTTTGTAAAAAATTAAGCAAAAATATATTTAACATTAAGATTGTTAATATGTAAATAATAAATCACATTACACAAAGAGACAATATTATGATTCGATATCAATTGTTTACATCTACGAATGAGGAGATAATCAAGCCTCGTATCCGATATCTAATATAATAGAGTCCTAAAACTATTCACCGTTTCTCTTGTTCAATCTCAGTGTTGTTTCTACATTTATTTCATGTCTCTTCCATACCCCTACAAGAGTATTTATCTTTTATGTCTAGTTCCTCTCTCATTGTTAGAATCGATTTTCAAACTCTAAATTTATAAATCTATATAGAGACCTTCAATTCTTGTTAGAAGTAAAACTTTTATTTATTATACATCTCTAGTTTCTTATTCTTCTACTTTTTTTACGCCTTATTGTTAACTTGAATTAGGAAACGGGCCACAATCCCAATATTTTTCCTTTCAACCATTAAAATTTCATTAAAAGAGGAGAATTGATGTGTGTTGTCAAAAGTTTATATATGGTGGAGCTACATATAAATAATGATCATAAAATAAAATACTTCTTATCGGTGGTGATTAGACGATAAATCTAATTAGATAAGGGAAAAATTGTAATCGAAGTAAAATTTACATACCAACATGAATAATATTGAAGTAAAAGGATATTAAAATAAAATATATTTTACTTCAATATACCAAAATTGTAATCTAAGTCAATCAAGAGTGACTTTCTACACCAGAAAATAAATACAATAACGAGGATTGGATTTGCGAGAAGATTCATAAAATATGAATCATTTGAACGAAATTACACTACAACCTACAAAATCTACATAATTCTAACCTGTTAAGCCCAGCCTGTTACAAACAGTTGCTTTTTGCTCTCAGTACCTTCTGCCCGTAGCCCATGCAACCCATTCCTTATACCCGTTACACCTACAAACATAACGCAGTTTCGACTTCAACCCATTCAACACGCTCAATTTGGTTTCCTCTGGTCACTGTTTATTTCTTCACGTTGTGCTGTCAGTTAAAGTCAATTGACCTTCATTCCTGTTTGAATAGAGTAAGCTAAAAGATGGTTGCCTTCGGTTCACGTTTTTTACGTTTTGAATATAGGAGAGAGAGAGTGAGTGTTTGCAATGGAAAAATTGGGTGTATTATATAAGCAGTGGCAACTATCCAAGTTAGGTTGGTTAGAAAAATCCGAATATTTTCTCCTTCTTACTATTTTTCCATAGTCATTGGATTCTGGCCATTTCTCCAAATTTCCCAATTAATTTCTTATATACTGCTACTTCTATTAACGATAAGGATCGTTACATATAATGAACGATATATTAACGTGAAGAAATGCTTGTTGTTTCGTAATTTTCTTGTATGTATGATGATAAAGGTATCTGAGAATTGAGGTAATTACATTAATGGCGCACGTTACCCTCTTGTTCTGCGTAGATAAGACATGTGCTGTGCTTAGAGAGAGAGAAAGAGAGCATTCTTTCTCGTCGTTTCAAATTGTCTTAACCTCGACGCCTGCAGGTTTGACTTGGGAAATAGAGAATCAGTGACCATGGAACCATCACCATGTATATGGAAGTGGACCAGAATGGATGGCAAAAGATGTTCTTTCTATGGATAACTTTTCTTTTGGGTATCTTCAAAGCACAAAAGGCGAATCTACCGCCTTGCTTTTTGGAGTCAAAAGTGAGTCTTGCTGAGATCACCAATGTTTCGAAGTCAAACCTATTCTCCTTTTTCATATAAATGAATACATCATAGCTCAACTCTTCGGAGAAGATAACAAGAGACAAATATAAACCTTCCTTGAAGAAGTTAATAAGAGATAAATTTAAACACTCTCCCACTAATTATCAATGTGAGAAAGTCTCTTTCTCCAATGAAACAATCATATCACATTATTCATATTCTCATTCAATAAAATCTTGTTACATATTTATAGACTTTATTTCTTGAATTCATCCATTCAACTCAACTTTTTTTTATCAAAGTCAAAAAAACCATATATGCAACTTTATATGCCTTTGCCGAAAGTAAGAGATTAACCTCATGAATATTTACTACCTTTATTTCGTAGCCACTCCCTACATGCATATTATCTGACTATTTAGAGAGACTTATAGGCCAACTTGGTGCTGCTATTCCCTCCTTAGTAAAGTTAACAGTTGGTTTCATAATCAGAACCTTAAACTTTTACAAAACAGGTAAAGAGAGATTTTCTGGTATTAGTCTGCAAGACGCAAAGAAAAAGTAAGAAACATATCAATCTTTGACTAGATAACGAGATAAAAAGTGAGAGATAAGGTCAATCTTCCGAATGGTACGCATGACTTGATTATAGCTGATGTTGTGTTTGGTTATTACTATGAATAATTGATAAGATTACCTCATCTACGTGTAATGAACATTTAGTATCTTTGAAGGTAATACAAAATTTATGTTTTCCAGTACTGTAAAGTGGCAGAAATTGTAGATATGCTTTATCTCAAAGCATTCTTGACTTCAAACTTGTCAAGGTTTAGTGCAGTATTTGTAGGATCACCCGAAAGAGGGAAAGTAACTTGCCTCTGCTGTTGTGCAACGTGGTAAGTTTGTTATGTTTTCAATGCCAAAGCTGGTGCATCTATTGAACCGTAATGCCACAAAAACTAAAGTTTTGCTTACAGAAGGTAAATCCTCGGCGGAGGGTTAACTAGTTTAAGAACATACAAAGAAGAGAGAATAATAGTGAGAGGAAAGACACAATACTACTGAAGAGGTTCTTGCGGACGAAATTAGGAACACTTTAAAGTCCTGTCATTGAGTATGCTGGAATCTAATGCACATCAACTACAGTCTGGAAACCTGGACAAGGAAAACGACACATTCTCAAGTTGACTGGCATAGCTTGTTTCATTATGTTCACAATCTATAACCAATAAGTAAGAAGGATTGTTCCCGATCAGCAGAGAGATATATATGATGACAAGTTAAGAGGACTATGATGCAGAAGGAATCTTGACGGGAGGAAAGTTATGGCCATATATTGCCGACAGGTGCTCATTTATTAGAAAATGCATAGAGAGTCCAGTAACAGTAGAAAGATTCTGGTTGAACAGTGGGCCCCAAGCATCTGGATTACTACGAATGTGCTAATTGGAATGATGGAGCCAGGTTCAATTTTGATACAAGAGTACAAAACTCAAGTAATGGTCTTGAGGAATCAAACCTGGCTCAAGTTGTAGCAATTTTCTCCTTCTCACCAATATAAATACTCAACATTGCCTCTTCTCCTTTCTCATCAAGCTCCTTCTAGTTGCTTCTTGATAGAAAAGACACTTCAACTAAGGCAATAGCCATCATCGACAACAGGATGGAGCATGCAGAAAACCTACGGTCAACTATCTCTCTCTCTCTCTCTCTCTATCTCTATCTCTCATGCACATACATACACGAGCACGCATAATACACACATATGCTCTACTAAATCACATTTTCTTATTTATTCCAAAATCATCATTTTTTATTTTATTAGTATTATTATTATTATTTGCATATATATGTGCATCAATTGAGCATAGTATTGGTGCAATTTTCGATAAAACAAAAATCATAAAAATGCAATCAAATCCTACCTTTTCTAGTCTTTTGCAGCAAGATTCTCGCTAGCACATGTTTTAAGACACGTTAATGTAATCCTTTATTCCTTAATTAATTAGTCGATGGTTACCTTAAGCAGGAACAAGTGTGCTGCATGCTTCAGGCAATTCAACAGAATGGAACACCTTGTAGAGCACATGAAAACTTCATATCACTCAGTTCATGAACCCATGTGTGGAATTTGTAGGAAGCGTTGCAGATCCTTTGAATCTCTAAGGGAACATCTTACAGGTAAAATTTTCAAATATACAAGCCATGATAACTTTCCAACAATTTGTTACTCTTAACTGGGATGAAGATTGTGATACTTAATATCTTACGTTTACAGGACCGCTTCCGAGACAAGAGTGCAAAAATATATTCATCATCCGAGGATGCAAATTCTGCTTAACCATCCTTGATAGCCCTAATGCTCGTAGGATTCACCAAGAAAGATGCCAGCTCTCTGTATTACTCTTTAGCTTTCACTATAACATAGTTTGACTTTTTTTTTTCTTTTCTCCTTTCCCCTACTTAGATCAAGTTTGAAGCTATCTTATTGTCAAATTTCTTGTTCCAGGGCCTGACTGGTCGCTTAGCTAATTTAAGCCTTCGCGACAATCAAACTATTGATAATAGTTATGCGAGAGATCCACAGATTGTAGCATTAGCTTGCAAAATGGTTGGAGGGGGCAGTGATGGCTCTCTAGATCTTTGTGGGAGGGTTTGTATCATTGACGAAAATGAAAATGTTGTCTTCCATGCTTATGTCAAACCGAGTATTCCAGTCACGAACTACAGGCATGTGTGCATGTGTAAATATATATATATATATAGTTGCTACTGATTCCAGCCAATTTAAATATAGATTTATACTGACATTCTTGAAATATTTTAGGTATGAAACAACGGGTCTTCGTCCAGAACACCTCAGGGACGCCATCCCACTGAGGCAAGTCCAAACGAGGATTCAAGATTTCCTTCGAAATGGTGAAGCAATGTGGAGGATTCGACCTAGAGATGGGAGAGCCAGGATTCTCGTGGGGCATGGTTTGGAACGTGACCTCGCTTGTTTGAAAGTAGAATATCCAGCAACAATGATCAGGTAACAAATTAAAATTACAGGAGAACTCAAACAACGATTAATGCATTTTTCTACACTTCACAATGGACGCAAATATTAATGTAAATATCTGGGATGGTGCATCTAACTACCAGGGACACAGCCAACTATCCTCCACTTATGAAAACAAGCAAGCTCAGCAATTCACTCAAATACCTAACCCAAGCTTACCTTGGGTAAGTGCCCTGCAAGGCTGCAAGTAATTAAAAGTTTTCCCTATGGAACTGAGAGTCATTTTTTCACTATATATATATGTGTGTGGCTTAACATAAGAATGAAACAACCATATACAGGTATGATATTCAGACTGGTATACAAGACCCATATGAGGATTGCGTTGCAACTATGCGGTTGTACATGAGAATGAGTTCCCAAGTTCACAGGAAAGAAGAGCATCCGCTCTATTGCGATCCACCACGAAACAATTATACATCCTACAGGCAGAATGATCTTGAGAGGATGAGCCCAGAAAATCTGCTCGCAATCTCCAGGGCTGATTACTATTGTTGGTGCTTGGACTCTGCATAG
>JANLJB010029185.1:0-13818 GCA_026212285.1 Bursera cuneata | reverse complement strand
TATATATATATATATATATATATATATATATATACAAAAGGAGAAGTCAACTTAAATTAGGGAAATAGAATCCAAAGAATTGCGGCTCATTATAGTCGAGACTTCACTACTACCACAGACCTCATTGAAAGTGCTTTTAAATGTCGTATCACGAGCTGATCAAGTTGGGCCAAGAATTTGGGTTACAATCCAACAAATCTCCACCTTGATATGAATTCTATCAAAAACTCTTCATGTCTTCAACAAAAGAAATTTCTTAATAATGTATACCAACAAGTGCAAGCAATACTCGAGCTTAGCTATAGGAAACGACTTTATCATCATATCAGTAGGATTATCAACAGTACCAACTTTGCTCACAATAACATCACCACGAGCAATGATTTAATGGATAAAGTGATATTAAACATCAATATGCTTTGTCCTCTCAAGAAACATGTGGCCTTTCTTTAAGGACGATAACACTCTAATTATCACAATAAACAGTAGAAATTTGTAAGTATTTGCTAATCTCTCCAAATTAGAGGTGTTCACGGGTTGGGTATTGGTCAACCTGGCCTGACCTGAAACAGTGTCGGATGAGGAAGAAAATCACCCGTTCCAAAGAGATAACCGAATCGGGTTGGTTTAGACGGGTTGGGTGGGTGACTCATCGGTTTGGGTCGGGTTTCATCATATATTTATATTATACAATAAGTAAAAATGTTAGTACAATATATGCAAAATAAGATGCAACTCAGTGATAAAGGCTACAAAGTAGTCCTAGGAAGGGTACGAGTTCGAGCCGATCTATTGCAATATTTATATTGTAAATATATTTATATTTTATACAATAAATAAAAAAGTTTACAAAATAAATCTAAAATGAGACTTAGCCTAGTGGTAAGGCTGCTATGAGTGTTGTCAAGGTAGGGGTTCGAATCTTGGAAAAGTAAAGGTTGTAAATTATTATTTTATACAATAAATAAAAAAGTCAGGTTCGGGTCGAGTGTCAGGTTTTATAGTTTAATCTGAAAACTGAACCGAACCCGATGGGTTACATAAAATTGGACCTGATGTCGGGTTGGATTATAGATTTACCCGATCAAAACCCGACGAGTCTCCTATGAACACCCCTGGGATATACCATCTGTCATACGATAAGAATGCAAAGATGCTTTGTATGCAGTTTGTTGGCTAGAGTTTTTGTCATACATAACTACTCTAATTTCAACTATAACGTAGCAATATTTTTCTCGTTCAAAACATCTTTGTGGAATCTGATTCAATAGATGTAGATGGATATGAGGCAAACACTTTTGATCCTTCCATTCTTTCTCTTCATCGGACTAGGACGATGACATCTTTTCTTTTCCATACAGTACATAATCTAAATCCATTTGCAAAGAACAATGCAGATCTTGTCCTGCCATAATGAAAATATGATGTTGCGATCCAGAAGTAAAATTTCGTATTTCATAGTTGTCATCATAAAAAATCTAAACCTAAACCAAGCTCTTATACCAATTTGTTAGAAATTCAATGCAATCACAACAATTTAACTATGAAAAACAAGAGCAATACACATTGATTTGTGTGAAAAACCCCAAAAACAGGGAAAAAATATGGGTAGAGAAGAAAAATATGTTTCACTATGAAAGATTGATGCAAAAGGAGATTTAAACCTCTATATTTATAGATCTATGTACAAATCTTCTATTCCTAATAGGAGTATAAGAAATTTAAAATACAAACATTCATGCTAATTATTATTTCATGTGTTCCGTTGATTAGGCATAATTTTTTATTTTTTTATTTTCCTACGAGAAATTGTTGTCTTAATGTCAAAAGTAAATATTGACTAAGAAATATTGTTGTTTGCCACCTTATTTTGTATATAGACAAAACATGAAGACTTTGACTTGATAGCAACTATTGCTTTCCTAACGTTGGAAAAAGGAAGATACTGCATTTATATATAGCATAGAAAATCCAACTATGTTGTTTCGAACTGCGTCCAAGTAAGATGAGGAAGAGATGATTGATTTACAACTTGTTTAAGTTTACACAAGCAATTATTGATGCGATTCAATATTATAAAATAACATTCGATATTTTCGATGGATTGATATTTTTTTCAATAAAGAAAACTTTATATGAATCCTGTGATTAAGATTTGAGGTTAAAAATAACATTTAATACAGTAATTCTCTAAATTTTAAATTAATATTAGATGAAATGTTAATTTATTATCCAATTTTTAAGTACTAATTTTATTTTCGTAACGTCTTCACCAGTTCTTAGTGTTAAAAAGTGATGCACACCAATAAATCCAAGTTCTAACCTCCATGAATACCATTAAAGTGTATTAACTCCATATTTGGAATTGCTTTTTAAAACCTAAAAGCTGATCATTCTTAGACAATCTAAAATATCATTTTAAGTGGGTCTATTTGAACCTTAACTATACTCTAAACACTCATTTTAATTAAACATATAATATCAAACTGTAATTTAAATATATTACTAGTAAAGACATAATAATAAAAGAATACAAACTCTCTTTTCTCATTTTATGTATTTGTAATCTCTATTATTTAAACTCTAAATTCTTTTTCTATACGAATCAAATAATATCACAAATTTAGAGTATTTTTTACTCGATAACTTTAAAACTTAACTAATCAACTAAACTGTCAACTTAAAAAAAAAAAAGGTTAAACTTGTCGAATTATAATTCAAAATCAATTTTCAGTTTTCAAAACACTCCATGCAATTAAGTTGATTCAAAATTTCCAAAAAAATTCTAGACCTACAATCTATTTCTACAACAAACTCTTTACAACTTGTGTTGACAAAATCTTATTAAATGGATAATTATCATGTCTTGTAATTTAACTTCGCTCATTGGTTTTCTTATTTTTAACTTCTCCAGTGAAATTTTGCCAAATCAAGTGGTAAGCAGTTGATTGTAGATGCATCATTACTCTTTCAAACGTACTATAAGAGAGAAAAAAATTATGTTCATAATTTCAATTTAACAAAAAAAATTGCATAGGTTTATTTAAAAAGAAAACAAAATTTCTTACTAAAAAACTTGATTACAGGACAAGAAGATTTTACTTTGTATTTTCTTAATTTGGGGAAACCAAAAATAAAATTAATCTATTAAAAGTTTTTGTAAGTTTTTCTTCTCTAATAAAAAATATTTTTTTATCATATAAAGCAAATAAGGGTATATTTGACGCATAAAGTGGGTGTATAGACTGAATATTAACATTCTAAATTTTGATAACAGCGTTATGAGGAATGGAGTGATTATCGCATATTTATAATCCAGGTGTACATATAATCCCACCCTATTATTATATGAAACTCTACTTATCAGTTGATCACATACCAACTTGATCTTTCTAAAAATAATATAAATCCAAATATTCCCTTAAATAAAAAGATTTTTTTTTAAAATAAATAATCATTTTAAATAAAATTTTAATTATCTAAAATTTAATTAATATTCCTTTTTATTTTGAAAATTATTTGCCAACCTTCCATGAAGTAGCCGCACCCAACGACATTGTGCCACAACTGAGATGACCAATGTGGCCAATCTGTCAAATCTATATATCTATATAATTCTGAAGCATGAGCCTGTATAGTTGACATGTAGATGACAAGTAGGATTTTTTAGACTTTAGATTTTTGACAAGTAGGCTTTACTTGAAGGTAATTTCAATAACTTTTAATTTTTAATTCATTTATTAAATCTCTTTTAATATGTTATTTAAGGATTTGAAGGATTTTGAAGTTAGGAAGTGAAAAGTGAAGAGGTTGAAAGTTTTAATGTGAGTTAAAGATTGAGGATAAATGGAAGATGAACGTGTAAAGTCATATAACATTCATATAATTATGACATATATTTATTTTGGGTGGCTTATTTTCTCATATAAATAAAACTATTCTTGTGATTCTTAAAAAACAACAACATTCATAATTATTTTACATTTTCATTTACTTTTATTTCAGAGATTTTTGGGCAAAAAAGGGTATTCTTTTGATGGAGCTTTGAGCTCAACTATTTGTACATAGTTTGTTTGAGCTATACGACGAATAGTTGGGCTGTTGTATTATGGAGGAGACAAGCCATTGAGAAAAACTGCTGCACCAGGTTCTAAGTTTTACCAATCATAAAGGGTTTGAATCTCCTTAAAGAGAACGAGATATCTATACCTCAGTTTGTCTAATTTCATCATTTTCTTATTTATTTTATAACTTTATTTTTTATTTAATTGAAAAAAATAATATTAAATAAACATAACCACGCAACGCGTGGGCTTTGTACCTAGTTCCATATAATTCATATAACATTGGAGTTGAAGTTTGATCAAATAATTAGCGAAAGAATAATATTATACCTACAAACTATTTATATAAACTTATTTATACAAAATGATTTAATATTAAGTGATTAGGCAAATAAATATTAATAATAATGATGCCATATAAATTTGTATAGAGTGTAGCTAGCATTACTCTTAGCAAAAGCATCCTATTTTTTCCCGTGAAAATTAAGTCAATCATTACTATTAAAAGACAAAATACGCCTCCTGCCTTTACTAGCATCTGGCTCCACTCACGTTTGCTTTTTTTTGGAGACCTCTGTCAAAGTCAATCATTGATCTCTTCGTTCCCTTTTTGTATATTTTAGGTATATGTTCTTGGGCTTACAAGCTTGATTGTTCAAAATCAAGCCTAAACCTAAACCTAAACCTAAGCCTCAATCAATCTATGATACCAATTCCTTAGAAAATTAATGCGTTAATAATAATTTAATTAAATAAAAAATAAAGAGTAATATAAACTGATTTACGAAAAAAATTTAAAAACAAAAAAGAGTATAAATAAAATATATATTTTATTATAAAAATAAATTTAAAAAGAGATTTTATCATCTATATTTACAGATCTAGGAGATATTGCTGTCTTAAAGTCAAAAGTAAATCTTGACCGAGAGATATTGCTGTCTGCCACCTTATTTTGTATAAGGGAAGACATGAAAGACTTTGACTTGATAGCAAGTATTGCTTTGGAATAAATAAATAGACACTCCTAATATTTGGACAAACTAATAAACTCCTTCTAAATTTTCTTTTGAGAAAGTAACATATATACTAATAAAGTTTAGTTAAAGTAACATAGATGCCCATAAATTCTTTTTTACGATTTTTCTATCCTTATTTATCTTATTCAAAAGTTAACAAAATAATAAAAGGTCTTAGACAAGTTTCATTAATTACACAAAACCCTTATATATTTCATTAATCATTACAAACCCTTTATGACAAAAATATAATATATATACATATATTATAGTTTTATATTTTTCAATCAATTTAAAAATAATAAATTTATTTTAATATTTTAAAATATTTAATAGATATATTTTATATATATTTAATATTAATATAATAAATCTAAAAAAAATAAGATACAAATATTTTTAGAAAAAGACTTTTTGTAAAAAATCACCCCAATGAAGATAATTGTTAACTTCCTTGAAATCCTATAAATTAGCTAGTCCAATTATATTTTTTCTTATACTTTTTAATAAATATTTTTTTTATAGTCTTTCTTATAGTCATGTCTTAATTATTTAAAAAAAATGTTACTTTTTTCTTAAGATTTTATCATATAGTGTTAAAATATATCTATTTAATATTTCAAATTTTTATTATTTTTAAATTTCTTAGAAAAAATATAAAAATATAATATATATTTTATGTTATTTCAACAATATAAAAAATAAAAATATTAAAAAATATAATATAATGTTAAAAATATATAATTTTTTAAATTTGTTAAATTTTGTAGGTATGTATATTACTTTCTCAAAACTTGGATGGAGTTCGTACTTTTTCTAAATGTTAGTTGCTTTCCTACTGTCGCAAAAGAAAGATAATGCATATATATATATATATATATATAGAGTAGAAAATCCAGCTACGTTTGTTTCGAACTCCGTCCAAGTAAGATGAGGATGAGATGATTGATTTACTACTTGTTAACTTTACACGAGCAATTATTGATTTAGTTCTTAGTTTTCAAGTTCTTAAGAAAGGCTAAGATTCAATAAAATAAAAAAACATTCGATATTTTCGAGGGATTAACACCTTTTTGACTAAAGAAAACTTTATATGAATCCCGTGATTAAGATTTGAGATTGAAAATAACATTTAATATTAATTTAATACAGTAATTCTCTAAATTTTTAAATTAATATTTACTGAAATATTAAATTGTTATCCAATTTTTAAGTACTAACTTTAAATTCTCAATGTCTTCACCAATTCTTAGTGTTAAAAAGAATGCACATCAATAAAACCAAGTTCTAACTCCCATGAATACCATTAAAGTGTATTAACTCCACATTTGGGATTGCTATTTAAAACTTAAAAACTAATCATTCTTAGATGATCTAAAATAATATTTTAAGGAGTGCTATTTCAATCTTAAAATATATCCTAAACACTCATTTTAATTAAAAAAGTAATTATTAAACTATTATTTAAATAAATTACCAGGAAACACATAATAATAAAAGGATACAGTTATACTAGAATACAAATTTTCTTTACTCGTTTTATGTATTTCTAATCTCTGTTAATTAAACTATAAATTCTTTTTAGACTTTAAACCAAAAGCTTTTTCACGGACTTGGATTTGGGCTTCCAAATGAAATTTCACGGCCCATTTGCTCAAAAACTATCAGAATACATTTTTAACCTTCGATTATTAAAGATGGGAAGGAGAAAACTCAGTCAATAAACTCAATAATTTGTCTGTTAGGAATATTTTAATAGTAAACTATAAAATTAGATACATAAAACTTGCCAATTAATAAAGTTGTGAAAACGTTTTACAACAATTAAATCGGCACAAAACATTTACTTACATGATCAGCAAATGAAAAGAAAACTAGTATTATTATCAATAAATGGGTACAGAGAAATCAATTAATGAAAGTTACACATTTTACTAATTTCAAAATCAACAAATTTCTGGGTTGCATCACTTTCCCTCTCTACAACTTTCTTCAACAAACTTCACCAAAACCCTTAAGACTTAAAACTAATGCAAACTCCCTCATTAGTTTATATTATTTGAGATATTAAAAGCTGTTAGAGAATTTTAAACAGAACATTATACCAGTGTAAATACTTCTTTATGTCCACCATATTTTGTCCATAAGTAATATCATAATACAAAATGATGTGACATTAAATGATTGTAAGGTAAATTAACCAATATTTATTATTTTGACTTGAAGAAAGTCAAACAAATATTTTTTTTCCTCTCTAGAGTTTTATTTTAACATTCCCCTTCTACATCAAAATATTTAACATTTATATTTAAGACTTTGTATATGTAACATTACTTTAAATATACAAATCAAACGGTTTATTTACATAAGTGTGCAATCGGCTCTCTCTTAAATTAGAGAGAAAGACGACCCCAACTTTAAATTTTTTATATATTATATATCTTATTCTCACAAAAACTTAACAATTATTTAAAAAAAAAAAGAATTTAAGATCTTTTTGCTCAATTTACACTTCAAAACCTTGATTTTGCTTATGTTTCTCTCTTGATTGCTTGACTTACGTTGAATTAAGGAGAATATTTTCATAACTATTCAGTATGTTTGAAATCATTTTTTCTTGAAATCTCTCGTCATTTATGTTCTGTTTAATAATTGAACGTTATAGGTTTTTTAGAATGCAAAAGCTTGCTTTTTTGCAAGCACAGAAAAAAGCCTCATGAAATTCGAGAAAGTCAATGAGCAAGCATTAAGAAATGAATGTCAATAATTTAAAGTCATAGCAGTAAACTGAATCATACCATTAAAGATGGGAAGGAGGAAACTCAATAATTGTCTGTTAGGAGTATTTTAATATAGAAAGATTGGTGGATTCCATTTCATCTAACTTTGTCTTCTATGATGATGAGACCTGAGTGGATGCTTACAAGCACTTGCTAGCGTCGACCTTTCTACTTCCTATTGATAGCTTTGTTCATGCCACGTATAAAGTCCTTTCCTTGTTCATTATACATTTCACAAATCAGAACTTCAATGGATAGTAGATTAAACAAAAATTAGTTGCTCTTGGGTCCAGGCGTCCTGCTTTTCTCCCATGAAAATGCTCTTGTAAAAGACAGAATAAACCTCTGCCTTTACTAGCATTTGGCTCCACAAAAAGATAGGAACAGTAATTGAATACATTCCCCTTGTACATCAAGATATCTAACCTTTATATTCAGAAGTCATCACTCATCAGATAAACAAATCAATACTTCTAATATTATTAGTGAAGTAATTCTCTAAACTCTTATGTAATTTAAGATTAGATGAAACGTTAAATTAATATCCAATTTTAAGTAAAAATTTAAGATTAGATGATTGTATTTAATTTTAACAGAATTTTTTTAAATAAAAACTTAAACTTGACCTTAAATAAACCATTATTTAAGCAAATAATTATTTATTCGACAAACTTTTAATTAAAATTTAAGAAAGAAAATTTTTATTGTTGAACTTCAATGATATAATGCGCCCAAACAAATATATATTTTCACCGAAACAAGAGCCAGCCTATGGTGACACGATTAGTGAAATATTTTCCATTTCCTAATTAGTCGTATATAAAGTGATAAAATTATTAAGGATAAGTGGGACATCAATCACTTTAGTATTAGTAGTGTCACTGGAAGTGGCTTATCGCCAATGATCTATGACCCCTGACAACTATCATTTGATTATGATAATTTGCCTCTCTTGTAATATGTTTTTAATCTAACTCTTAACATATATTTTATTAATTTATAATATTCAAATATATTTTTTTAAGTAATGTAGCTTTATATATATTTTCAATATATTTTAATTTGAATATTTTAGTTTAGTCATAATAAATTGTAAATTAATTTTTGAACTTTTTATAATGTTTAAAAATTATAAATGTGTTTGATGAATCCATAAAGATTAAATGAAATAATTTAACTTTTTTTTATAGCAATACTGTAGCTGATTATTTTTACAAACAGTAATCCCAATTGCAGGCCATAAATATGAACTAATAGGGACCTTGGAAATTTACAAGCAAAATGTAGTAAATTTATTGAGGTTGGTAATTATTAAGCGTGATGTCGTGGGCCAAGTTGAGCAGAACACAAGATGAGCAGACCGATCATTTGTTTTTCAGCAATGATATCAGGCCACAGTCTCCACACACTGCTGAAATAGTGTTTGTAGTGTCAGCTTCCTGCATACGGTTTGTGCATTGCTTTTCAAGCGCAGGATTCTTCCGAGGCTGCTTAATAAATATATTCTTCAAGTCATATGCCATCAGAACGAAGGCTTCAACATTTGTAACTGCTTGAATAGTTTTTTTTGAGATAGGAAACTTGAACGAGTTAGGGTCATCTCGAATCCGTTCGACAAGCTCTTCTCCGTAGAAGTCACCATCTTTCATATGATCATTTTTGTTATCATTGCAAGAACTAGTACTCTCCGAGTCTATTGTTTTACTCCTGGAAGGGTAAATCCATAGCTCACCTTGCACCACAAAAAGCATATCAATTGGGTCTCCCTCTCGGATAACTCGAGTCCGCTTCTCATAGAAAACTGGCTTTACACAATCACACAATTCTTTCAGTGATTCTTCACTCCACTCTCTAAACTCTTTCACCTTGATATACATACAAAAACGAGAATGAGAATACATCGAATATACAACCATTATACAAGGGGTGGATTTAAATTGAAAAGTCATGAATTTCAACTTCTAATCTCCACTATATATAAACTTATTACCTTGATTTACTTCTTTGAACTAGATATTTCTGGAAAATTATTGAGAAGTATTTCATGTATCAAAGACATTTCCCCTAACATTATGAATTGTTTTCTTTTACATATAATTTTACATCTACAAACACTCATACAACATGATTCATATAATCTGAGGTGACATGTTATTACTGAATGGACAATGGTGAAAAACAAATACAAGAGATTTTAAAGTAATAACACGACCAATAAGATTGTAATATCCTAGATTGTATGAATTATATTATATAAAATGGTTGTAGATTTAGAATTATTCATACCATAAATGCTTGAGTAAAAAAGATATACCGACTAAAACCCCCTGGTTAAAAAAATAGTCTTATGTTCTCTTTGTAAAGCTTTATCATATCATTAACCTTGTATGTTAGATCTGGCTTAAACATATGTAGATGATGAAAGGCAACATTCTATGAAATCATAATTATTAGATGCACAACTTAAATTGGATGTCATTGCAACTTAAATCTTCTTCTATGTTATCCTGACAAATAATTGGTAACCGACGAATAGAAGATTAATTCAACACTGAGAAGTTCTACGAAGTCAAAGGAACTCACCTGTCTTAGCCGTTCTAAGCAGAGTGCGTAAGTTAATTCTCCTCTGAGGTTGTCGGGAAGATTTTTGAACATATTTTCTATATTAACATCTTTGATTTCTGGCCATTTATCTCGCTCGTTCTTCCTTATCAGCGATCGAAGATCCTCAGAAATTTTTTTCATTTCCATCCAATGCTTTTTCTCTTTCAACTTTGGTTTCAACTTAGCAAATTTTTGCTTTTCAGACTACAGACGTACCCGTTGCGGAAAATGAGTTGTTGGTTAGTAGGCGCTGAGCATCATTTTAGCGTATAACAGTAAGTTAATCAATGAATAAGAAATAATGGAAATTATATACCGATTACCTGAGCCTTTCCAATGAGAAAGAAAAACATGAATACTGCATAGACGATTATAAAAATTATAAAGATGTTTTCCCAGATACTGACACCTGCCTCGAGGCCCTGAGCAAAACTACTGCAAGAAATTAAATTCAAATGTATGTATGTATCAGATAATAAATCTCAGAATTGTATGTAAAGAACTTAGAGGAACTGAGTGTTTGAATTGGTTTAGAAACTGTATATACAAAAAGGGGTTTTACTCTGGGCCAACATCCCCAACATACTGTTGATTCAAAAACTATCACAGAAACCCCAAAAAGATGACGTTGTATCAAACACACAAAGACATAAAAACCCTTTTCCCCTTCTCGCCCTTTTCTTCATCTCCATCTTCATCTCTGCAACCCTGCCCTGTGATATCCTCGCTTGAAAAAAAAAAAAAAAAGCACTCAGCCACCATGCCTTGTGATATCACACCAGAAAAAGGATCTCTTCACTGCTAAAACTTGCCATTACATGATTTCTTCAAATCTTTCACGCCTTTCATCTCCTCTTCCATTCTCTCCAACTCTGTTTCCAATCTCTTACCCTGTCACCACCACTATCACCATTCTTCCACCACTCAACCCATCATCGATCGCAACCCCCAATGCCGTTGCCACACCCAGCGACTGTCTTCTGGTTTAGGAGGAGAGATGAGATGTGGTTTTGGTTTCTGAGAAGAAGAGAAAGGGTTTTGGTTTCTGAGAAGAAGAAGATAAAGGAAAGTAAAATATAAGGGATAACATAAAAATATATATTAAATAGCAATTTTTCCCTTAATGGTTCATTTTGATTGTTGACTGTTGTTAGTTTTTGAATCAGCGGGATGTTGGCTAGACTAAAAACGTTTTCTTCCCCAAAACTATTAAAAAGTATTCCAAACAGTTCAATATGCCGGAATAAAAGATATATATATATATATATAACATAAGAAAAATAGGTATAAGTGCAGGAACCTGAGATATTGCAGGGCCCATCGAGAAAAATATAAAATCTGCATCGCATAACTTTTCTTCCCCAGAACTCCAGACTCATGGACACTTTTATATATTCCAAAATCATACTTGTTAGTATTTGAATCGCAATAATCACTAATGTTGACTGCATATGGAGCCATCACATCACACTCAAAAACATTAAATTTATCACTTGGTTCAGTAAAATTCTTGTAGGCTTGCTTCCAGCATCGAGTCTCCTTGTATATGGCTGGGAGATACCACAAGGCTGCAAATAGCTAATAAACCAGCAAGTCAACAATTGGTCAGAAAATAAGTAATTGTACGTCTAACAATATAATTAAAACAGTCCAATATTGACACTAACTAAAACTTGGTGCAGTTTTACTTACTTGAATACTATATATGAAAACAAAAAAGAACAAACGTAACAATTTGGTACCGAACCGTGGCGAGGAAGTCCTGTGTCTTTTTAACAATATTGCGATCACTGCATATAGTCTTGGGAGATGTAGACCCAGTAGATAATAAATTGCAATTGATATCAATCCAGTCTTTGATTCGACCAAAGAAATCATTAGCATCACCTGGCAAACTTGGAGGCCACAAGAGATCATATTAAATTAAATTAAACTTTGTATATAATATATATACGGAGAATGTTTAATATAGAGGAAAACATTTACTCGTATGACACCTTAAAGAGCGTCGTCATATATTGAATGGAAAATAATTAGACAGAAACCAAATTTATGCCTTACCTATTGCAACCAGAAAGATGCTGAGAAATTGTTGAAACATTAGAAAATCTGGAAATTCTTCTTTTGTGATTGCGATACCCAGAAGAAGCTTCGAAACATATTTCATCGGATTTTTTTGATGCAGCTTATCCATGAACCTCTTGATGTTGAACTTCTTAATGGTACAAAACATTATCATATTAAGTATTTCCAAGAGCGAACGGAGAGCAAAAGCAGTATATCCCAAACCTCGTCTCAAAACAATGCACTTACGATTATCACTGATCTTCACAGTGTAAACAAGCAAATAATCCAATAGGACTCCAGTTGCATATACCGTAGAAAGAAGCCGAAGACGAATATTCTCTTTCTTCAAAAGTTCAATCACAGTGCTATAGCAAGGTTTTCGTTGTTTCGTCTGAAGTTGCCCCGCTGTACCTTCCTCTATTCTCTGATCCTGAGACCTGTGCATTCACTATAAAATTAGACGCAAAAAACCAGCCAAAGACTGAAAAGAAAGAATATAATATAATCGAGTTCATGAAATTACATGATCAACAATTGAAATGAAAGAATCCAGCTGATAAATCAGAACATTCAATGGTTTTCTATGATGAAGTTTAGTAGACAGATATCTCTATATATACCATTCAAGACGAGAAGTAGGAAATTCAATCAATAAACTGAATAATTAATTGTCTACTAGAATGAAGGGATGCTGAATAATTAAACGTCAACCACCCTACCAACTGGCAATTGTTAGCTTTTTCATGACTCGTATAAAGTCCTTTTCCTCTTTATTATTGGATTAAGATTTAAGACTTAAAACTGTTACAGATTTTTTGTTATCATAATCGTCGTCACTTCAATTCATATATAGAAGGGTTGATCGGCAATAATTTTACTTGAGAAATAATCATTGAGAACTTATTCTTCAATTCATAATCGTCGTCCCACAGAACTTATGGTATATACAATCATCAACCAAATTCATCTCAAAACTGAATGAAATAATAACTTGATGAAACTTGAAATACCATTGTCGAGATGCTTGTTTAAGTCCATAGATGGATTTCTTAAGTTTACAAACCATATTCTTTGAGTCTCCTGACACAAAGTTTTCTGGCTGCACTATATAGATCGTCTCATCAATGTCATCATTGAGAAACGCTGTCTTCACATCCATCTGATGTATTTCAAGATTGAAATGTGCCACTAATGCCATTATAATCCTAAAAGAGTCTTTTGAAGAAACCGGAGAGAAAGTCTCTTTATAGTCGATGCCTTCTTTCTGTGTAAAGCCCTTTGCGACAA